>JAFLHD010000028.1:0-45893 GCA_018856295.1 Blastosporella zonata | reverse complement strand
GTTCCTCATTGCATGGTTTTCCCGTGATTCGACCCTGAAAAGAAAACACAACTCTGGCTCCAGCCAAAGAAGCTTTCTGCTTACCACAGACGCTCGAAGATCTAGAAACTCGGGGGAGGCTAAACTTAGCCCATATCGCCTTGGAACACGACCAGACGCTTATACACAGTCTCCATGGGTCCTCGTTCACAGCTTTTTTGAGTACCATACTATATAGCTGTCTCGGGCACTCTTCTATCCTCGCCGAATCATCAATCGATTGTACTTCTGTGAGATTCTCTGTGATAGTATTGATCGCACATAACCAAGCGCTCAGAGGGGTGAATCGGCCGAATAGGTACACGTTGAAGGACTTTGAATGACACCTGGCATGTATTTTTTCGTTCCTGAGCACAAGGCTTCACAGGTTGCCTGATCTACATGTGGCAAGCTACTTATCTTGTTCTGAGTC
This sequence comes from Blastosporella zonata, assembly GCA_018856295.1. Classification (NCBI taxonomy): domain Eukaryota; kingdom Fungi; phylum Basidiomycota; class Agaricomycetes; order Agaricales; family Lyophyllaceae; genus Blastosporella; species Blastosporella zonata. The sequence continues at coordinate 45,442 of JAFLHD010000028.1, read as the reverse complement.
ACATCGCTCAACATCTGCTGATAATAGATGCTCCGCAGCCATTTCCGAGGTTTTCCCCTAACGCTGTATATAAAATGGCTTTATAGCATTCTGGGTTGGCTATCGCCCCCATCATTGTTTTCCTGTTGGTCGACGCATCTTAAACGGTCCTTGAACGCCTTCTTCCTATACTGCAAAGAAACAAGGATCGTTTGTCTCATAATAAGGTACTCCCTAGGCGCTGGGCAGCTGAAACCCAGGCGGTACGAGCTATCTGGACCGTCCGGGCTCAATTGTTATTTGCTCAACGCAAGAAGAACCACTTCAACTACCGCTACCACCCAAATAACAACAAGTCAAACCAACCCAAAGGGCTCTTGCAATAGAGGTCGTCCCAGAAAGCTTGATCAAGATCAGCGCACACAACTTGAACCCACCCCCTCACCGCTGTGCATCCAAACATTTATACACGGCCGATCCACTCTCAACACCGGTTTTCTCAAGAGAACCGTTGTGGCGACGAAGTCGAAGACCGAGGCCGAATTCATTCGTGAGGCGAGCCTCAGGCAATTCCTCCAAATGCGGATGTGAGTGCTCTCGCATCTTCTGGTCAGACGGTGGACTTACTTGTAATGGTAATGGAAATCAAGCGTCCATGTCAATCAATGTGTCGGTCCCTCGAGTTCTCAACTCCAGGTACTTTCTTGTCGGAACGACGCCACAGTCACAAACACAAGACAGCTGTGAGTTGTACTTCTACCGAGTCTGCTGTACCCTCTGCGCTCAATTGTAATGCTGCACTGGAAGAAAAATCTGCGCTTGCCCTCAACACAGACCTAGAGGAAGCCCGGACTTGTCGTCTCCCCATTAATATCGACGAATATTGTCTGACCTTGCATTCGAGTGCCAAATTCCTAGAGTTCTGCTGCTGAAGCCCTCTACTGTGCCCTGGTGTGATGTTTTGGATCTCCTAGGCAGGCAAGAAGCTTATACTCTGCCTGAGATGTCGGCCGTATGTTATATTTGCAAAATACTGTAACTCAAGGGTGACTCGCCTACGAAATCAGCCTCACCATTCTCTCCCTTATACAGGATGGGAGACCGTTTGCCAGAGAATTCCGGGTGCTGAACGAGGGGAAGAATCTCATCAAGGTTATGGACCGCATGGTACTGTGGACTGTTGTGGTACAGTCACATATCCAGAGCTGATTTGGTTGAACATGGACTTTCAGCCCTCAAGCCAGTAAAAAGCGCTGCAGTTTCGCCCTCGATACTTTATTCATATACTCAATTATTGTCTCCACTGGATGCATGTATCCAGGCTTTCTGTGTTGTGATGCGAGGTTCAATTGACGGTGGCTTTAATTATTATGAGTTCGCGTTCTTTTTGTCCACATAAAGAAGAAAGGTACAATTGCTGAAACACTATGGCAAGAGAACATGGTAGATCAGTCGGGAACAAGGGAATACTGCATGGTCGTGCCATTAATACTGAATCGCCAGAATTCAATGATAGTATTACGAGGCTTGTGCGTACAATGTGCGCAGTAAGTATAAGGGCGAATCTAAATACGACGCTGGTATATAACGAACTTGTGATTGTGGTATGGCTGCTATCAACTTGAAAATGATATAGTCATAGGTAAGTCAAATCCAGATCTTCACCACCTCCGGATGCACATCGAACTCTTCGTCGTCGTGCAGCCTTGTCCAGAGCGTTGAGGAAATAGACACTAATCATACATTCGCTCCTTCGCATCCAGCCCAGTTTCCAGTCTCCTTGAGGATATTCGGGCTCGGGATAATCACGAGGGTATATAAGTAGACCGTAGAACGAGGTCGGCGGTGTATCTGGGCGGAGGAGATTGAGAATTTCGCAGGCAATCTGACGTCTGCAGTCTCCTACCAAATCTATGGAGAGGTTTACTTCAACAATGACTTCCAAGTGGTTGCCAATTGGCAACTTTGAAGCGGAGTCTCTCCAACTCCCAGAAGTTTCCCCCCTTGATTCGAAGTGCCGAACTTGGAGAGAGGGCGAGATGAGTCGGGGCTGAATAGGTGCGGGCGAGGAACCAATGTGATTCTGGTACAAAGTTCTCAAGTCGAGCCCCCGAAGGGAGCCCAGACTCAAGCTAACTACGGAGGATATTTAAAATGAAATAGAATGAAATAGGGATGGCGGGGATTCTGCGAAGGCTGCGAGCGCAGTGTCTCGAGGCTGCGCCCGCAGGGATTACAGCTAAAGAGAGAGGTGAAAGAGCTATTGTGGATAAAGTGATCAGATAATGCGAATAAGGGCAAGCTATGACGTCTGAAAGAGAGATAAACCCGAATTAACCCCGGGCAACCCCTCACACACTTGCCCGACTCTATTTTCTGTCTGCTTCAAGTTCAACTTACCATCACCCCGTCTCATCAGCTTGACTAGTATCTGACTACCCACAAGAAATATCATCTCAGAAATGACTTCACGCTTTATAAGACATTCTTGGGATCCTCCCAGTCTTGATGACCCTGATCAAATACAGAGTTCAATGAAACTGATATGTGATATACTCGACACCACTCTTCACCGCATTTTGCATCATGGACACCGGGGTCACAACAGAGGCATCTACGTCGGCCTTGCAGGTAATGTTCTCCCTTCATATACTTGAGACATGCAAAGGGTAAGAGGTTGTGTCACATCAAACAGGCATCGTGTTGTTTGAACACCGTCTATCAAAATTGGCTGGGTCTGAGCTTCTCTCTGGGAAGCTTTCGCAGATCGGTCTTACATCTGCGGGTGAAGAAGCGCTCTTAACCTGCCAAGCGGATATTTCATCGAGCGTCAGGCGCCCGACACCCTCTCGGGTCTCATTTCTGGAGACTGACGTCGGCGTGGCCACACTCGTCCTTCTACATGTCCTTGGAACAGAGGGACCCATCAATCGCTCACCATTCTTCAAGAATCTTGCATTATATCGTAAGACAATCACAGATGCCGTTAACTGCGCGAGCGATTTAGAAGACGATACATGTGAGGTGTTATACGGCCGTGCAGGCCTTCTATACGCCCTCCTGCTTATCCGTAGCGAGCTCTTGAAGGTTCCCGATCGAGCGCTCATTGATCAAGAGAGACTTGTGATATTTAACTCTCTTCAAAACTTGGTCAGTGACGAGGCGTTACAATCCGTCGTTGATTCGATGATCGCCATTGGAAGGATGGGCGCGAGTCAGTACAATGCATGGCTGGCAACGGAACCTCAGGATGAGCCCAGACCACAACTGTTGTGGTCCTGGCATGGGAAGAGATACCTAGGAGCTGCTCATGGCGTAGGTACGCTCTCACTCTCGAACCGATCTCAGCAGCGATTTAGATTATGGTTCAACGAACAGCGGGGATTCTTTTTGTATTATGGAACTGCCCCTTTAACGTAGTGGAACGTTATGCTTCCGATCTCGTCAAAACCCTCGAGTGGCTTGTATACGTCCAGGACTCGACAGGCAATTGGCCCTCCAAGGCTCCTGACGATGCTTATATGGACACTCGGCGAGGTAATGAGCTAGTCCAGTGAGTTTTGTAGGGTGTCCAAATGGTTGAACACAACTTCTTGACGATATATAGGTGGTGCCACGGTGCCTCTGGAATACTCGTACTCTTAGCGAAAACATCTCAGCAGCGAGCTGGCATTGTCCTTGACCAGCAACTGCGCGAAAGGGTCGATACGGCGATAACGAAAGGAGCTCGCCTCATTTATCGCCACGGGCTACTCAACAAAGGCATTGGAATATGTCATGGAGTAGCAGGTTCGGTCTATGCGCTGCTAGCTGCTTCACAGACCCTTGATGATCGAGGGGGCCCCTTGAATAATGAGAGTGCGAAATATTTGCGAAAGGCACTGCATCTTGCGCTTTTGGCGGTCGAGCACGAAAACTTCGAACAGAACGGCAAGATGAGGATCCCAGACCGACCATGGAGCTTGTATGAAGGCGCTGCAGGAATGTGCTGTGTATGGGTAGATGTGCTCCGCAGCCTTGCTGGCCAACAGATCGGTGGCATTCCGGGTTTCGATGATCTTTAAAATGTCTTTCCGGCAAGGCTTGTTTCGAAATTGATAGGTAGCGACCGGGTGTATTGAATTTACTGCTCTGTATATAATAATACGAACAAGCTTGCCCCTGCAATCGCGCTGAGCCACCATCATGGAAATGGTGAGACAGCCTGATTCGGACCTCTTGAGAAGCATCTGCCAGAGGTCGATGTGAATATTCAATAGGTCATCACCAAATTGTATGACCCAAGATTGACCTAGCCACATATAGTACTACCATTCAGCGCTGGGGACTGGGAGTTCGTAACGGAAAACGGGGTAAAGTACGAGTGCACTAGCTCTCGACGCTTACTCTAAATTGGTTTGGAGAGGTGGATACTGGGTATTATGCTGAGCGATGGTCACTTATTGTGACACAGTCAGATTGGGATAAGCGTGACACAGGTGAGGAGCATTCAAAATTTCCACCATGAGCTCGAACGATCTCTTCTCGTTTCTTGACGAAGTTCCTCCTGAGGACGACGATGCGCAATACGATGACGATGCTATGCAGATTGACGAACCCCAGGCGCCCAGCAATGTAGTACACAAGCGCAAGGCAAAATCTCCATCTCGGGAGTCCTCACCGCCCAGGAACGGGGATGGTCAGCTAGATAATGAAGCAGGCCCTTCAAAGAAGCCTCGTATGTCATCACCGAAACCAGTCGTTCTCGATGACTTCGAAACAGAGGCGAAACGCGAAATTGCTGCGAGCGCAGGTCTAGTTGGCAGTGTAGACACGAGTTCGCGCCTAGAACTCAAACATCAAGTGCGTAGCTGTGGACCTTTACAGTGAACTCTTTTTTTCAGCTAAATTGTCTAGGTCCGACACCAGGTCGCCGTACCTCCAGGCTACAACTACATACCCATCTCTAAACACGTCCCTCCTGCAAAACCGGATCGCGAATACAAGTTCGAACTGGACCCCTTCCAAAAGGTCTCTGTCTATGCGATACAACGAAACGAGAGTGTCCTAGTGTCTGCACATACGAGTGCCGGAAAGACGGTCGTTGCTGAATATGCTATCGCGCAATGCCTGAATAATAAGCAGAGAGTAATTTACACGAGTCCAATCAAGGTTCTTCATCGCACGTTTGTTCGGATAAGATAAATCGTGTTCACGCGTTTCAATAGGCATTAAGCAACCAAAAGTATCGTGAAATGTTGGCGGAATTTGGAGACGTTGGCCTCATGACCGGAGATGTTACTATAAATCCCTCAGCGACGTGCTTGGTAATGACAACTGAGGTGTGTAGATATTTTGATTCATTTCTTTCAAGACTTGAACTGGTTGCTAGATTTTGCGATCCATGTTATACCGTGGTTCCGAAATTATGCGCGAGGTTGCTTGGGTCATCTTTGACGAAATTCATTACATGCGAGACAAGGAAAGAGGTGTGGTATGGGAAGAAACCATTATCCTGCTTCCGCATACAGTTCGCTATGTTTTTCTCTCGGCCACCATCCCAAACGCCATGCAATTTGCAGAATGGATTTGCAAATCTCACGAGCAACCATGTCACGTAGTTTATACCGACTTCCGACCCACTCCTCTTCAGCATTATCTTTTCCCTGCAGGCGACGAAGGCATTTATCTCGTGGTGAACGAGAAGGGCGAGTTTCGGGAAGACAATTTCAGCAAAGCTATGGGCAAACTGCAGGATAACATGGGAGATGACCCTGCGGATGCGAATGCAGGCAAGGGGAGGAAAGGCAAGACAAAAAAGGGCGGAGATAAGAAAGGTGAATCGTTTTGTATATGCGTATGCGCGTTTGTATTGACAGTTATACCTGAATAGGCCAATCCGACATTTCAAAAATCATCAAGATGATTATGTTGAAGAACTACAATCCTGTCATCGTTTTTGCCTTCAGCAAGCGCGAATGCGAAGGACTTGCTCTGACCCTTTCCAAATTCGAGTTCAATTCAAGTGATGAGCAGGAGCTGGTGACGAACATTTTCAACAACGCAATTGAGAATCTCTCGCCCGACGACCGCAATCTTCCGCAAATCTCTAGCCTTCTTCCTTTACTCCGCCGTGGAATTGGTATCCATCATGGTGGCCTCCTACCTATCCTCAAGGAGGTTATCGAGATCTTGTTCCAGGAGGGTCTCATCAAAGTCCTCTTCGCCACCGAAACGTTTTCAATCGGTCTCAACATGCCCGCAAAAACGGTCGTCTTTACTACTACGCGCAAATTTGACGGTCGTGAATTCCGCAATTTATCGTCTGGAGAGTATATTCAAATGTCTGGGCGTGCGGGACGGCGTGGATTGGACGATCGTGGTGTGGTCATCATGATGTGCGACGAGAAGCTGGAGCCGGCGGCGGCGAAGATGATGGTGAAGGGAGAAGCGGATAGGTTGGACTCTGCCTTCCATTTGGGCTACAACATGATCCTGAATTTGATGAAAGTGGAAGGTATCAGCCCGGAGTTTATGCTGGAGAGATGTTTCTTCCAATTCCAGAGCAGTGCAGGAATCCCTGTTTTAGAAGACGGTGCATTTTCGTCTTATCTATTGACCGTTTTTCGTGTTGCTCATGGATAACTCTTCAGAGCTGAAACAGGAAGAAGAGGCGCGAAGCATTACCGTGATACCCGATGAAAATCTAGTTGCGGAATACTACGAATATCGTCAACAACTGGACCAGATGGCGGCCGACTTCAGGGAGGTCATTACCCACCCGACATATTCATTGCCATTTTTGCAACCCGGCCGTCTTGTAAAGGTCAAATACCAAAAACTTGATTTTGGTTGGGGCGTCATCATCAACTACCAAAAACGATTACCACCCAGAGTATGCGCATTCATCTGTTAGAACTTCTCCGCCAACTTATGTGTGATCCGCTCAGAATCGACCTATGCCAAAAGCAGAAGAACTTCCACCCCACGAGCAATACATTGTCGACGTTCTGCTCAACTGCGCTGTCGGCGGCGCCGTTTCAAAAAATCGTGACAACATCACTGCGACGCCTGGAGGTGTTCAGCCATGTGCTAGTGGCGAGAAGGGTGTTCCGCTCGTTGTCCCAGTCCTGCTGTCCACGATCGAGGGGATCAGCCACATCCGCCTGTTCCTGCCTAAAGACCTGCGGCCGGATCCGGCTAGGGAAACAGTTTGGAAAAGCGTGTTGGAGGTACATCGGCGATTTCCCGAGGGTGTCGCGTTGTTGGATCCAATACAGAACATGGGCATCAAGGACGATAAATTTAAGGAGCTTGTCAAGGTTTGCTCGCCTGTTTCGTTTTGTTCGAGATGGCTGATGGTTCTCCGCAGAAAATTGAGAGCATGGAACTCAAGATGTTCTCGAGTCCGCTTCATAAGGACCCACGGCTACCGGAGCTGTACTCGATGTACTCGAAGAAGAAGGAAAAGAGCGAGCGGATACGCACTCTGAAGAAGCGAATTCAGGCGACCCTTGATGTCCTGCAACTCGAGGAGCTCAAGTGCCGAAAGCGTGTCCTCCGGAGATTGGCTTTTACGACCTCTGCGGACATTGTTGACATGAAAGGAAGAGTCGCGTGCGAAATTAGTTCTGGGGACGAACTGCTCTTGACAGAGCTCATCTTTAATGGCGTGTTCAATCAGCTGTCCCCTGAACAATGCGCAGCCCTCCTTAGCTGTTTTGTTTTTACGGAAAAGGTATGGTTTCCCAAAGCTTGCTTAATCGTGTCATTGATGCCTGTTAAACTATAGAGTGAGCAAGTAACAAAGCTCAAAGAAGAACTTGCAGCCCCTCTGCGAGTCATGCAGGAGAACGCCAAACGCATCGCTAAAGTGTCGAAAGAGTCGAAGCTCCCCATCAATGAGGAGCAGTATGTCACTTCCTTCAAGGTAGAGCTTATGGATTCCGTTGTCCAGTGGTGTCGCGGCGCCTCGTTCTCCGAAATTTGCAAAGTATGTGCACACCTAAAGTCACTGTATAAAGTAGGCCGCTGACTTTACTTCTAGCTCACAGACCAGTTTGAGGGTTCCCTTATTCGAGTGTTCAGGCGCCTAGGCGAGCTGTTACGACAGATGGCTCAGGCAGCAAAAGTCGTCGGCAATGACGAGCTCAAGCAGAAGTTCGAAAAGGCCTCCGAGATGCTTGAACGCCCTAATTCCGTCATTTTCTGCTCCTCTCTGTACCTATAACTTGTAGGGGCCATTGTGACCGAGTAGCTGATCATTGACGCATCACACTCACTCAAGCCATTTTTAAGTTTCGTGCGCATGTATCTACATATATAAGGGCATATTCGACATGAGGTGGATTATCTATTCCATTGATATATAAACTGCCACTAGAATGCTCCACATCGTATGAAGCTGTTCTAGCAAGCACCAGCATTGGTCCAAACATCAGCTACAGGTCAATTAGCGGGAAAGCAAAAATCTATGTCACGCAAATGCGCACCGACTCCAGGGGTCTCACCCTGCGTCCACCTGAACATGAAAAACGCATCAGTAAGCGCGGTTAGTCGCAACGAGGAAAAGAGTCAAACCATTTGGCAGTCCAGAGGTGACCGCCTGAAGAGCGATCAGCGATACGTTGTGAATGCAATAAGGAGACGTACCATAGGTAGCTTGCGTGCCTCCGACATAGATGGTCTGATGCAAGGGATATGTTAGATTATCAAGTCAGAACTTGAGAAAACGCAAGAGCTCACGGTAGAAGTCCAGGCCGCGACCGTGGCGCAGGTGCCAGTCCCGGCAGTCGGGGTACTGGTTGCACTGGTGGTGGTGGTGGTGGTTCCAGCAAAGTTATTGCGCAGATTGCCCCATTTGCTGTTGGGGTAGCTGTGCGGGTATGAGAGCCATGATCGACTTGGCGGGGCAAATGGTTACCTGATGTGGTTCTGAGTTGAATCCAATGATCCCAAAACGCCAGCGCTGGTGCCCACAAGAGATAGGGACCCGACTTTGTCGGTCGACAGCTGGGAATGTTGGTTCAAAGCCGATACACATTGGATACTAGTATACTTGCCTCCCAAAACATAGAGCCAGCAAGGCCCTTAGAGTTTATATACTGTGTCTTGATCTTGACGATGTTGGGGGTATCATAGCTCACAAGCTCTTTTTTAGCAGAATCGTAGGAATAGCTGGATATATCGGTCATGTTCTCGTATACAGTGGCGGCGGCCACTGCGTTTCAAGTGTCAGATAAAATGGTCAAATCGCTTCAGCTCATGCTCACATGGAAGGGCTTTATAGGAATAAACGCCGGCCTCTGTGGTTCCAGGTCCGATCTAAGAAAATAGGATGGATGAACGAGAGTTGTAGCGAGTCTGGTGGCACTTACTCCACTGTATGATTCACCAAGCCCAGCAGTTGCCTCGAAGGCGCGACCGTACAAAGGCATTCCTGGAAATTTCATAAGTTTGAATAATCATAGGAGTAAAGAAAGCAGCGAAGTCGAAGGTCACCTAAGGTTATTTTTGAGGCAGTTGCACCTTGAGCCAAGTACCACTTGACAGCGTTGTCGGTATTGAAGCCAGTTCTTGCTCCGCCATACAAATTGGCCTGGTTGTCGGTGAAGTTAAGCCAAGATCCAGCATAATCATATGCCTGCAGAAACCAAAATCAGCAAACAGAGCCGTTTGTAGGGATGTAAAGTCAAACAAACCATGAGATTCCAATAATCCAAAGCCGCGTTCATCTGGGGCACATTCAGATACTGATAGTTTTCCGGACCAGCAGAGACAGCTGCGGTGAGTTGATAGGGAACTTTATCACCTTTCTTGGTTGCAAGAGCGGTAAAAGCCGTGCGGAGGGATGTGAGGAGATCAGCGAAACCCTGTCCTTGGGCAGCACTGGTAGGGAACTCAAAGTCGAGGTCGCTGTGGGCGAGTCAGTCTGAGAACTTAAACGAACCGGCGGTACGTACATTCCGTCAAATCCGTAGTCTTCTACAAGCTGGATGGCATTGGAAACAAATGTAGCCCGAGCAGATGTGTTGGTTACAAAGGCAAAGTGACCTTTGAATGTCGTTGCCTAAGTATTGTGCATAAATGGATCAAAGGATAAGAACACTCACCAGACTGAGAGTAAGTCCATCCACCAATTGAAAGCAAGAGCTTCAAGTTCCTTCGCTGAAGCTTTAGGAGATAAAGTTGCTTGATGCAGCCGTAAAGGTTATTTCCTGTCTCGCTCCATGAATCAGTCGGAAAGTGTTTCTGTAGATCCCAAGTTCAGAAGTATAGACCTGATATAGAAAACCATGGCTACCTGTTCATCGGCGTAAGGGTCTGTTAGGGAGATAGCTCCGGTCACTGGGTTTACATCCGCAAAGGAATATAAAATATCTGCACTTGATAATTAAGAATGGTATTGGATAAGATAGGAACAAACGAACGGGTCAAGACGCTAGGCACAACATCCATCGGCTCTGGAATATTGAAGTAAGAATATCTTCTTTATAGAATGACGGATTTGGCTCACGAAAATTTGCCCCGTAGATACCCCAGTTGGTGAAGTACGCAATGGAGACCTTCCCACTGGAACCTCTTTTGGTAATGAATTTTGTCTTGGGTATTGTCTCGATCGCAAACGTTCGCTCAGGTCTCTTGTAGGTTGGGGGTCGACGCATAATCTGCGTTCCATTAACAACGCTCACGAGGAAGGCCGTGAGACCCAGAAGGAGAAGCAGCCTAAAGAAGGGTTGAGAAGAGGACATGGTGGCCTACGGAGTCGGTCAGGGTCGATGAGGGTCAAGGAAACAAAAGCGCAAGCCATAAATGGGTATATATACTGCAGACTGGAATACAGGGCGACGACATGCATTGCTATTTTGCTCTTGTCCGCATGAGACATCGTGTCGTCCGGAGTGAAAGAACTACGAATGGAGATGCCGTACGCCAAGGTAACATTTTCGGGAGCCTCGTAGGATAATGTGCCACATGCGTAACTCTATATCTCCACTTCCCCTTCCGATACACATGTGTATGGTATTTTCTATGGGGGGCTAAGGTATAAGAGTGAGATCCACCAGACTGGAGCACTAGATCCAGATCGCAAAAGTACGGGCTGTGTGCCCATGCGCAGGTCACCCCGCTCATTAGTCGGCAAGAGAGAGTGCGGCAATCGCGAGAGTGACGGTATAAAGACACGCATAGTCACCTGTACCTGCGGACCAGAGTCATAGAGTATGGCTTCAGACGTGGTCAGGCAGCAAAGAAAAGGGGAGAACGCGCGTAACTGTGTCAAGTTTCCCGGACCAGCGGGACAATACAGCATCGATATAACACCTATCAGACTAATTGGCGGTTGCAGAGCTGGCGCAGAGCAAGGTAATTTTGGGCACGCGGGCCCCACCTGACTGAAGTAGAAGAAAACATGTCGACATTGAATGCAACTCAGAACATTGTAAGTAGAAGTAAGAACGGAAGTGACAAGAAAATGATGTGCTACCACGTGGCGGCCGTTACATGTCCCACCTGTCCTTTTGATGGATGCCAATTTTGCAGAGCTTGAATCATAAGGATATCTCTCATGGTACAACTCCCCAATTCGAAGCGAACGAGTTCAAACTGGCACCTTGATAGTAGTCTTTTGATTTCACGGAACTAAAAGGATAGTGACTTCCAAGGCAGACGATTCCCCAATTTTCACCTGAGCTCCTTGGAATCCATGTACGTCGGCTTTTTGAAACTCCGAAGAACGATTCCAAATCTGGCACATTCCAAGTACGTGCCAATTGAATCATGAATTGTCTAGCTCATATGACTTCATTATCTCCACGCCAAAGATTTCAATCAGTCACGACTATATTTCAGTCTATCCCATTGCTTACATTTGATGAAAGAACCTGGACTCAGTCCTTATCACAAATCGGTGACATGCGGACAGGATGCGGCCGACGTAGCCCAACGGAAGAGACTAACAAGAAAGGATATACGCGTAGGACTGCACAGTGTTGCATATGCGTTATCAGAAGACTTTACCAAGGCTTTGTTAAGGCTTTTTCCAGGACCTACGAGCTGATACTTCCATGTGGCTGCTATCATCCTCCATCAAACCTCTTTCTCTCTTCTGGGAATCTATACTTCTCTTCGCCTCTCTCATAGCGAATGACAACGCATTGCTGTTACAGGAGATCCTGAAGTTCTTGGCTTGCCAATTCAGATAACATGTGAAGTAGAAGACACTTCAGGCTGCACTATCGAACTTCAATGAAGTAGTATAGACCCGGAGAGTCCTGTCCATTTTCCCGCAGTGCCGGGCGAGTGACTGTACATTTTCAGCCTATAATAAGATCTCGTAAGATCTTGCCTCGGTTCGCGTAGCCTAGGCGTATCATGACTTCATGCCACGGGTAATGGAGTGATAAACTCTTAAAGACGCTGTCGGAGCGGAGGCTCATGCAGGGACCGATCAAATAGTATTGAATGGTAGGCCATGACTACAGGCTCCTTACCGTCCTGCCCAGCTGGTGGATCTCGAAGATTTGCAACGCCCTGCGTATGCGAAAGTAGGGAGGAAAGGCAAGACCAAAAAGGGCGGAGAAAAGAAAGGTGATTTGTTTCCCGCATAAATACTAGGTTCGTTTGACGTTTCAAAACCCATCAAGATGATTATGGTGAAGAATACAATCCTGTCATCTTTTTGCCTTCAGGAAGCGCGAGTGCGAAGACGAGCAGGAACAGATGGCAAACATTTTCAACGTTGCAATCGAGAGCCTGCCCACCGACGACAATTGTCCCAAAATCTCCAACCTTTTTCCTTTACTCCGCCGTGGAATCGGTATCCAACGGTGGCCTGCTCAAGGATTTCATCGATAACTTGTTCCAGGAGGGTCTCATCGAACTCCTCTTTGCGACCGAAAGATTTCAATCGGTCTCAACATGCCCGCGAAAACGGTCGTTTTTTGACAAAGGAGATTACGGCTCTTCTGCGAGGCATGCAGGAGAACGCCAGTCGTATTGCTAAAGTGCTAAGCTCACCATCGATGAGGCAGTTCATTCAAGGTAGAGCTTGTTTCCGTGCGCATAGGCATAATAAGGTCACATTCAACGTGCAGGGGTATTCTTTATTATTATAAACTTTGCATTGGGATCTAAACTGGCACTGAGATGCTCCACATTATGTGAAGCTGGTCTAGCAAGCACCAGCATCGGTCCAAACATCAGCTAAAGGTCAATTAGCGGGAAAGCAAGAAACTATGTCACGTAAATGCTTACCAACTCCGGGGGTCTCGCCCTCCGTCCACCTGAAGGTAAAAAATACATCAGCATGCGCACGCAACGGGGAAAAGATTCAAACCATTTGGCAGTCCAGAGGTGGCCACCTGAAGGACAATCAGCGACACACTGGGGTTGATGCGAAAAAGGGACATACCATAGGTAGCTTGCGTCCCTCCGACATAGACGGTCTGATGCAAAGATGGGTTAGATTATCAAGTCAGAACTTGAGAAAACGCAAGAGCTCACGGTAGAAGTCCAGGCCGCGACCGTGGCGCAAGTGCCAGTCCCGGTAGTCGGGGTACTGGTTGCACTGGTAGTGGTGGTGGTTCCAGCAAAGTTATTGCGCAAATTGTCCCATTTGCTGTTGGGGTAGCTGTACGGGTATGAGAGTCAGATCGATTTGTCGGGGCAAATGGTTACCTGATGTGGTTCTGAGTTGAATCTAATGATCCCAAAACGCCGGCGCTGGTGCCCACAAGAGACAGGGATCCGACTTTGTCGGTTGATAGCTGGGAATGTTGGTTCAACATCGATACACATTGGATACTAGTATACTTGCCTCCCAAAACATAGAGCCAGCAAGGCCCTTAGAGTTTATATACTGCGACTTGATCGTGACAATGTTGGGGGTGTCATAGCTCACAAGCTCTTGCTTAGTAGCATCGTAGGAATAGCTAGATACATCGGTCGTATTCTCGTATACAGTCGCGCCGGCCACTGCGTTCGTTTCAAGTGTCAGAGAAAATGATCAAATTGCATCAGCTGGTACTCACATGGAAGGGCTTTATAGGAATAAACGCCGGCCTCTATGGTTCCAGGTCCAATCTAAGAAAATAGGATGAACGAGAGTTGTGGCGAGCATGGCTGTACTTACTCCAGTGTATGGCTGACCAAGCCCAGCAGTTTCCTCGAAGGCCCGACCGTACAAGGGCATTCCTTAAAAAAATGCGGTAAGTTTTAATAATCATGCGAGTGAAGGAAGCGGCGAAGTCGAAGTTCACCTAGGGTTATTTTGGAAGCAGTTGCGCCTTGAGCCAGGTACCACTTAACGGCACTGTCGGTATTAAAGCCAGTTCTTGCTCCGCCATATAGATTGGCCTGGTTGTCGCTGAATGTAAGCCAAGATCCAGCATAATCGTATGCCTGCAGGAGGGAAAGAATAAAATCAGCAGGCTGTTTGCAGTGATTTATAGACAAACAAACCATAAGGTTCCAATAATCCAAAGCCGCGTTCATCTGGGGCACATTCAGATACTGATAGTTGGCTGGACCAGCAGAGACAGCTGCGGTGAGTTGATAGGGAACCGTATCGCCATTGCTGGTTGCGAGAGCGGTAAAGGCAGTTCGGAGGGCTGTGAAGAGATCGGCAAAACCCTGTCCTTGGGCAGCACTGGTAGGGAACTCAAAGTCGAGGTCGCTGTAGGTGAGTGAGATTGCGAACTGATACTGAGCCAGACTATGCGTACATTCCGTCAAAGCCGTAGTCTTTGATGAGCTGAACGGCATTGGAAACAAATGTAGCCCGAGCAGATGCATCGGTTACAAAGGCAAAGTGACCTTTGAATACCGTCGTTGAATATTATACAGAGATGGATTAAATAATGAGAACATTACCAGACTGAGAGTAAGTCCATCCACCGATTGAAAGCAAGACCTTCAAGTTCCTCTGTTGAAGCTTTAGGAGATAAAGTTGCTTGATGCAGCCGTACAGGTTATTTCCTGTCTCGCTCCATGAATCGGTCGCAAAATGTTTCTGAAGATCGCAAGTTCAGAAGTATAGGCACGAGAGAAACGGCACGGCTACCTGTTCATCGGCGTAAGGGTCTGTGAGGGAGATAGCTCCTGTTGTTGGGTTCACATCCGCAAAGGAATATAAAATATCTGCGCTCGATAATTAGGAATGGTATTGGATAAGATCGGAACAAACAAACGGGTCAAGATGCTAGGCACAACATCCGTTGGTTCTGGAATGTTGAAGTAAGAATATCTTCTTCGTAAAATTGGGGTTTGACTCACGAAAATTGGCGCCGTAGATACCCCAGTTGGTGAAGTACGCGATGGAGACCTTTCCACTGGAAGCGCGTTTGGTAATGACCTTTGTCTTCGGGGTTTTCTCGATCGCAAACTTTCGTTCAGGTGTCTTGTAGGTTGACGGACGACGCATAATCTGCGTTCCATTAACACTAACAGTCGCGAGGAAGGTCGTGAGACCCAGAAGTAGGAGCAGCCTAAAGAAGGGTTGAGAAGAGGGCATGGTGGCCTACGAAGTCGGTACAGGTCGACGAGGATCAAGGAAATAAAATGAATGGATATATATACTCCAGACTGGAACACAGGGCGACGACGCGCACTGCTATTTCGCTATTGTTCGCACGCGACATCATGTTTTCCGGAGCAAAGGAACTACGGAGGGAGATGTAGTGCGCCAAGAAAATATTTTCGCGAGCCTCGTAGAGTAATCAAGGATAATTGTACCACATGGGTATCTCTCCGCTTCCCATCCGACACACATGGACGGGATATTTTCTATGGGTAGGCTCAATTATGGGAGAGACATCCACCTGACTTGGGCACTGGATTCAGATCACAAAAGTACAGACTGTGTGCTCAGGCGCAGGTCAGCCGTCGCCCATTAGTTGGCAGAAAGGAGGCCGACAAGCGGCAATCGCGAGAGTCAAACTCTACAGACACGCGTGGTCACCTGTATAGGCCAACCAAATTCATTGAGTATAGCTTGAGATGTGATCAGGCAGCAAAGAAGAGCGGAGAACGCGCGTAATTGTGCCGGACCAGCGGGACAATACAGTATCGATATATCACCTATCAGGGCAACTGGCGGTACAGAGCTGGCGCAAAGCAACGTGATTTTGAGCACGCGGGCCCTTTATTCTCCGGCACCTGACTGAAGTAGAACAGAGACATGTCCAGATTCAATGAAACTCGGATGTAGAGGTAAGAACGGGAACAAGGAAATGATGCGCTGCCACTCAAATTTGGCACGTGGTTGTCTCCCATTTCGCAGTTGGAATTATACGATATCTCTCATGATCTAGTCACTAGTGTGCCTATATTTTCGCTCTCCGTGATGATAGCGAGATCCCGAACTCGAAGCGATCGATTGCTTTGATTTTTGGGCATGAGTGTTACGCTCCATATTTTCCGATGCTTCGCCTGGAATTATGCACTTTTAGGCCTTGAAACTTTGAAGGACGATTTCGAGTACTTTCCTGCTGGACTGCCCCACAAAATCTACGTGCTCTAGATCTCAAACTCGCATGCCTTCACGATCTCTACACACTGAAGATCTGCAGCTCGGTCACAACTTATCCATTGTTCGCACTGGACCAAAGAAGCGGGACCGAATCCTTATCACAAAATCTGCGACTTGCTGAAAGTTGCGTCGGACGTAGTTACATGGAATCTCACGCAAGATATCAACAAGAAAGGATACACACGTACGAACCGTGTTGCACATGGGGAGTATCAGAAGACTTGACCAATGCGTTCTCGGACCAGGACGCACTGATAACGACCTCTCAATGTTGTTATCATCCTCCATCAAGCCCTTTTCTCTCTTCTACGAACATGGAATTCTCTCCGCGTTATGTCTCTCACAAAGCTGGGATAACGCCGGTAATTTGGTGGAGATCCGCAAGTGATGAGCTCAGGTGACATCAATAGACGACACTTCGGGCTGCCCTATCTTCGGGAACTTCATGGAACTATAGATCCGGCGAGTCCAGTCCATTTTGCGACATTGCTGGCGCTGGATATTCGCCTTGTATGACGAAATTGGTTGACTGTTTATATTGTTTATATTCAGCCGCAACATAACAAGAACTTGACAGGTCCTGCCTCGGTTCGCGTAGCCACGGGGGTGCTATGCTTCCATGCCCCCGAGTAATGGTGCGTTGAACCTTTAAAGACACTGTGGGAGCGGAGGCTCGCACGGGAACCGAAATTGAATGGCAGGCATTACTATGTACTTACTGAAAAAATAAGCGTCAGACGACTTTCGATTCAAATTTTGTTCTCGTTCAAGTTGAATGATGAAAACTAGAACAATTTATAATTGTGCAGGACGATGGGAAACAGATAAGTGAGAAGCGAAACAGGGTTGCAGCAATGGGATGAAAACGACGACGTGGATATGGAGTTTGAGAGGAAGGAGGAAGATATTTGGTGAGCATTAAAGGAAAGTGTAGTGTAAACCCAATCGTAGGTCACAAAAAAAGAAGGTAAAGGCTTATAGGTAGAATGTCTGTACTGTACAACTGTGAAGGGTGGGGTGCAGCCAGGGGTTACGGCAATTGCTTGGGCCGTGACATAGATCGTACCCCACGAAAGCCGGGCGGGCGATCAAAAACCATTCCGCTGGCCAGAAGCACCACCTTGGCAAACATGAATACAGCTGATGCGGCTGAGTTACTAATAGATAGCGGTTTGCACAAATGCCGTGACGTACTTGGATATTTTCTCCATCCCACCCTTTGGCTATCGCTCCGACCAGATAAATTCCTCCCCCATTTCGCATTACACATCCACGTAAATCAATATTGGTTCGCCCACCCCCTCGATCTCCGGTATAACGCATTTTAAATCAAAGGCTTTGGCCAGGACGATCTTGAAGATCTTTTGGACATTTATTGAGGCCGACGTTGAACAAAATATCAGTGATGCATGCATGGCGCGAGCGAATCGTTTAGCCTGAGGTAGTTCGCGATCGTTTAGATGTTTGAGACACAACAAAAGAGGTATGGACATACTTGTTTCGTGATTTCCTCTTGTTCGTCTCGGGGAAATGTTGCGAACGTGTCGAATTTGGTGCCGATGAGGAAAGGGATGGCGGTCTGGCGAATTAGAAAAATTAGAACGCAAGTCAACTTGAAAGATCTATATCGCGTCCTGTTGTCAGATACCCACTTTATTGAAACCTCTTGCCTGCCGATACCACTCCTTCACCGAATTCAGGGTCGACTTTCGTGACAAATCGAACATGAAGAGGATGGCGACGGCATCGTTGCACACCAGCGGAAGCATGTTCACAAACTCTCGCTGGCCGCCTAGATCCCATATTGAGAACGTGATGGTCGTTCGTCGTACGGAGATCGTCTTCTCCATGAAATTGACGCCTTTTAGGGGGAGTCGGCTTAGGAGAAATCTAAGCCACGAAAGACGACTCACCCAGCGTCTGGATATAATCCTCGTCGAAACTACCCTCCACGTATTTGACCATCAAACTTGTCTTGCCTATTTGCGAGTCGCCCACCATCCCAACCTTGATAACGACACTGTACGATTGACGGGTCAAAGAAGTTGCTGAGAATTGCGTGTCAAATGGTATAATATGGCGCACCTATTCTTTTCATCGTTATTTTCCAGCGATGGATGTGGATTTTGCCCACTAGGACCTGCGCTGGCAGACGGTGTTGTTGAGGTCGAGGAGGAGGCGGTATTTGACATGTTGGATCGAGCAGATCACGTTCCTTCCGAGCTGAAGTATATCACAGAGTGATGAGTACGATTCCTGACAGATATACCGTGCAAGGGTATACGAGGTGCGATGGTATCGAAAAGAAGGGAAGCGGAGACAAAAAAACGAGGAAGAGAGAAAGGAAAGACGCGTTCTGAGCGACGCTGTGGGATCAATGGAGGCCAAACTTCGAGGGAACAGCCTCTAGATGAGAGCTGAAGCGTTTGCTGTCCGGGAGTTGGCCTTCGTCGTCGTCGTCGTCGTGACACAACCAGGCCCAGAACAACGCATCACAAACAACACTCTGCCAAACAAGCCTCTTGCTCTCCACCACCACCGACCAACCTTCAACCCGAGCTCTTTCTCTCTCTGCTAGCTCTCTTATTGCCCCTAGAATCATGTGCGATCATTTTCCTGGATAATAATCCGTGTGGAGTTTCCTTGCCACCAGACTTGTGATCAGACCAATCAGCTTGGACTTTACGGAACTCATAGATCTTCAAGTGAATATTCCGGACCATCAAAAGACATAGCCCCGTCATATGATGTTGTACTGGGATCTGTACTTGCGGTCTTATCGCTGTCAATGCACGCTTGTGCGTTTCGCTCTCTCGAAAGGTCACGCGACAAGGCTCCGATCAATTTTCTCGTGCTTGAAATCGGTGTCTCTAACGTCCAAGTTCTTGGCCCAAAGCTCTAGTAGAAATAACTAACAGAGCCAATTCCAATGTCTCTTTCTTCACGCAACCGAAACTAGTGTGGTGCGTACAATCTTTTTGATATATCCTTTCTTCCACCACGCACGTCTACTTAGTCCATGGCGATTGATACCAAGAGAAAGCCAAGAGTCGCTTGGGTCTTCAGGATTGCCCATTCACAGAGCTTTTTCCCTACATGCTCAGTTGGCGGAGAATATTTCGGGCCTACGTCGGACACCTGTAGACCATTGCCAAGTGTATAGCGAGTGTTGAATAAACTGGCCCGCTTTGAAATCTGTACTCTCGCCAATATAAAAGCACTTGGGCCTAAATCCGGTGACTTTGGCAAGACAAATTTCTATCGATTGAAACCTTCAAAGGTTCCGAGTTCTTCCCGCCACCGTTTTTTCTATGCCTTTGTCTTGGCGGTGTATATAAATTCAGTCCAATGGAGTTTGTTATTGCCTGCTAGTACCTCTGGCACGATGATTTTACGCCTAGTTCTGAGTCTTTTATCGCTTGTACCCCACGGTTTGTGCTCTCGCACGCAGAGGAGCATCAAGCTAACAGGACGCAGTTCTCTCACAGGGTGCTGC
Source organism: Blastosporella zonata (assembly GCA_018856295.1). NCBI lineage: Eukaryota > Fungi > Basidiomycota > Agaricomycetes > Agaricales > Lyophyllaceae > Blastosporella > Blastosporella zonata. The sequence continues at coordinate 25,460 of JAFLHD010000028.1, read as the reverse complement.
ATATACCGATCCTGACAATGGAATTTCGTTTTGGGGATACACAGATCCCGTTCACCAAGTTACCTATGGATACGTCTTCCCACCTTTGGAGTCGTCTTCGAACGAGTTCATTGGTGAAATTGTTGCTCCCATAGCGGCGAAGTGGGTAGGCGCATCTCCTGGAGGCGCTATGTTGCAGAATCTTCTACTCGTCGCATGGCCCAACGGCAACTCGATTGTTCGCTCCGCAAGATATGCCACGTCCGTCGCTTGCCTGATTCCGCTGTTTTTGTATTGAGACTAATGTCCATCTAGTGACTACGTGCAGCCTACGTCAGTGACGATCATGTTTTCTACTTCATATTTAACTAACGATCTTGCTTAGAGCTATGTCTGGACCGGTGTTGACAGATCTGCCATCCAGCAAAGTCAACTCCACGCATTGGAAATGGGTTTATCGGTGTGTGAATTGCGTCTGTAAGTGTCACCAACAATGTTGTTCTTTCTGCTTCAAAGTTAATGTTTCGCTTGAAAGCCTGGCCAATTGCGGGCGGTACCAAGTCACTTCCTCTTAATGCCTTTGGTGTGCCAGCTTGGGCTTATTCTAGTGTCGGGGTCGACGATCCCTCGAATCCTCAAAGTACTTTCCTTGAACACACTGATTGTAAGTCGAGGTCAGCCATCAATTATACCCCTAATTAACATAAACTCGTTGCCAGTCGGTTTCTTTGGTCTAGACTTCTCTGCCGCCCACGTTTCCCAGGGCCTCTACGATAACTGGAAGGCTGGAGGAACAGGTGGAGGCACTGCGACCCCCACGACCACCGCAACAACCACTACGACAACGCAACCTCCTGCCACCGTGAGCTTCTTTTCTCGATAGGTTTATGACACGCTCATGCTGGTAGGCTACACCATATGATTACATCGTTGTTGGGTCAGGCCCTGGCGGCTTGGTCACTGCTGACCGGCTCTCTGAGACTGGAAAAAAAGTCCTCTTACTTGAGCGTGGCCCTCCTAGTACTTGGGAGACTGGAGGAAGATACAGCCCCGCTTGGACAACTGGTTACAATGTACGCTCGAGGTCAGCTCACATGGTGATTTTAACTCACATCGTGCTGATAGCTCACCAAATTCGACGTCCCTGGCTTATTCGGTGGGTCGTCTGTCTCTGCGAGCGACAGTCAGCTTATTTTCTCATGGCAGAGAGCATGTTTAATGATGGGAACTCTTTCTGGTGGTGTAAAGGTGGGTTCGTTTGCCGACATTGGCTTCTCGTATATCCTGATGACGCCTTTGAAGACATTAACGTGTTTGCTGGGTGTCTTACTGGTGGTGGAACGTCTATCAATGGAGCGTCAGTATTTGTTTGACGGTAAACCTTCTCCTGGCTGAGCAAAATTTATCAGTCTCTACTTCCTCCCACCCTACTCAGATTTCGCGCCAACGACTGGTTGGCCAACTTCATGGGGGAACCACGCTCCATACACTGCTAAGATGGTCGCGCGACTCCCTAGCACAGACGCTCCATCAACGGACGGCAAACGCTATCTCGAACAAACTTTCGATGTCGCTTCCACGCTGTTGAAGGGCCAAGGTTATCGCCAGGTCACTATTAACGACAATCCAGACTCTAAGGACCACACATTTGGTTACAGCGCATACAATGTAAGATATGCGCCTTGCCCTATGATCTGAGTACTAACTCTTCACAGTTTGTGAAAGGCAAACGCACGGGACCTGTGGCTACGTACCTCAGGACCGCACTCGCCAGAAAGAACTTCACCTTCAAAAACTATGTTTATGTCCTCAACGTTGTTCGCAATGGAGCTCAAATCACTGGTGTCAAGACCAATGATACTTCCCTTGGGCCTGACGGCGTCGTTCCACTTACACCCAATGGCCGAGTCGTTCTCTCTGCTGGGAGCTTTGGGTCCCCGCGTATCTTGTTCCGCAGTGGTATTGGGCCAACAGACATGATAAATCTTGTTAAGAATGACGCCACTGCGGGGCCCAATTTACCGCTCCCAGCGAAATGGATTAATCTTCCTGTTGGATACAACGTCAGAATCCAATTCCTTTCGTGCGTGGTATAATCTGACTGAATGTTGTCCAACAGGTCTCGGATAATCCATCTATCAATGTTAGTCTCGAGCTTTGGACGACTTGGTTCTGTCTTCTTACACCTCTTTTAGCTGGTATTCACACATCCATCTGTCGATTCGTATGACAATTGGGCTCCCATTTGGACTTCACCTCGACCTGCTGACGCTCAGCAATATCTGAAGTCTGGCGCTGGCGTTTTCTCCCAAGTATCACCAAGGTATATACGTACGCAACTGCTGCATATTATTGGGCTGACGCTTTTCAAGGCTCAACTTTTGGCGGGCGTACTCAGGTTCAGATGGCAAGACCCGCTGGGTACATGCTTCAAATTGTAGCCCTTCCTGTGCAATACTCATTCGTCCACGTAGCTTCAAGGGACAGTTCGCCCTGGTGCAGCCTCGGTCAACTCGTCTTTCCCCTACAATGCTTCAAATATTTTCACTATTACTGCTTACCTGTGAGTACTTCAGACGTAACTACATAGGTTATCCCTAATGACAACAAACCTCTTGGCCAGTTCGACGGGCATTACATCTCGGGGTCGCATTGGCATTGACGCTGCAATGACCGCTCGTGCTCTTGTCGCGCCTTGGTTCACTGACCCCATCGACAAGGCAGTTCTCATACAAGGCCTGAACGACATTGTCTCTAACATCAAATCAGGTACGTACATTTGAATTATTTATTTCATTTTCCACGTTTACTAAGTACTTTAACTATCTCTCAGTGGCAGGTTTGACACTCATTACCCCCGACAATACAACTACTATTGCGGATTATGGTGACTTTCTACATTTTGGTTTCTGCCATTAGGATACTGATATCAAGAGTTCAGTAAATAATTACGACCCTGGCAGCCTGAACTCCAACCACTGGGTGGGCTCAAACAACATTGGGGCTGTCGTGGATGAGAATACGAAAGTCTTCAATACTGACAACCTCTTCGTTATCGACGTATGTGATCATCCATCCTCCATGCTGCATTTAACTTACACGTACTTGCATAGGCCTCCATTGTGCGTTGCACTCTTTCCGCTTGTCAAAGTGTACTGACTTTTCACATATATAGATCCCACAGATGCCAATGAGCAACCCCCATGCCACTATCATGTCAGCGGCAGAACAAGGAGTAGCGCGGATCCTGGCATTGGCAGGCGGGCCTTGAGATCTTGAGGTTTGTCATGAGTCCCGGTAACTTACAGGCCAATATCCATGTACCATTCTATCTGGTTTAATACGCGTAAGAGCTGATCCATAGTGAGTTCGACGGCGCCGTCTTCAGTTATATGTATAATAGTCATAAGATCAAAGTAGCAGTTTCAAGGAAGAAAGCATTAATGGGGTAGTGGTAACCTGGGTCGTTGCCATTCGAGAACTGATCTCGACCCGCCGGGGGTTCGATTCCCCCTTAATGCATTGTCTTTTGCTTGACTTTGCCAGTCATTCCAATTTGACAAGGTGACGTGCATCTTCCAAGATCGTCGTCTTGACAATAATTTCAATCATGACCGCGCTCCCATTGCCCATGCTTTATCTCTTCTCTCTGTCTTCATTTTGGTCTGGCACCTACTTCTCCATTGGTATCGACGCACACCCTCTTTAAGTTTCCATTCTAGGCTTGTTAAATGACTTTCTCTACCGTTGGCAAGGCCAAAGTCGCTGCCCATGGTGTGCTGTCTACAGTCTCATATCGCATGATATCCTTGTTGACTTAAAGTATGACTTGTCAGCGGTGCTCCTCCTTGTCAATGTTCTTGTCCTGGCATTTGCGAGTCGCGTGAACCAATTTCAGGAATTCTTCTGTGAGACCTGGCAATCTTTGCGGAATCCCATGATACTCATGATGGAGTGCGATAAAGTTATGGCAGACCTTTTTCCTTTCGGCCTTTCTATTGTCACCCTCGTCGTTTTACTCGTGACGTATGTTAGGGTCTTTGGGATCCGTTACAGAATTCTTATTCGTGCCTCACAGGATGACACTCGACTTCGCGGTCAAGAATTCGTACACCGGACGTGCACAATTCGAAGTCGGTTTGCTTGGGGTGTTGAGCATCTTCTGGCTGGGTGAGTAATATGTTGAAAACGGTTGATTATTTATTGAATCCTCTGGTAGCCTTCAATTCCTTCTCTACTGCACGCTGGCGCCTAATCCCATTCCACTGTGATACTATCCCGAGTGGTGGGTATTGTCATCCTGCTAGGCTTTTAACTCCTTCGTCTTATGGAAATTCGGAAGATTTCGCAGATGAGCGTGTTTGGTGCCAAGATATTCAAGCTCTGAAGGGCCTCGTCTGGGTCGAATTTCTGATATGTCAGTGCATACTATTCACGGGTCTGGGGCTCAGCTGATGTGAAGTCCAATATCAGGCTTCGCGACTTCAGTAATGACTCTTCGATATGCCATCACACAGTATAATCGTGGTTACAAACACATCTTCCAGATGCCCCTCTCTCGATATCGCCCGGAGCTCATGTCCACAGGATCTGTCAACCATCCACGCGACAGCGAGTTTCTACAATTTGAAAAGGTCATGTAGGCTCAAGAGAAGGGCACTTCTTTTGATTTTTCTGGTTTGGCGGTGCTAGACCATCGTTGCATCTTTATCGCTTTTTAGCTTTTCGGATCTCATTTCCTCTTGAACATCTGTACACTAGAATATTGCAATTGAATGTGGATCCGTCCTGTCCTGTATGGATTACCAAATGCCAAGCATTTTCACTATCTTGAATTGAACTACGCGTTATGCAAGCGGGCCACCTTGAAAATCTAGTCTCCCCAAGCAGAGTGAATTTTTGATTCAGAATCTGATTCCTGGACTGACCAACATAAATAGAATCATATGCCAGCAAGGATGCGAGAGAGAAGGGAACAAGGGGAACAAGGGTGGTGGCGTAGCCGATATCACGCAGGGAATAATTCCAGATTCCAACTGAAACTAAGAGAAAAATGTCCATGGCATGATATAAAGTGACTTGAGGATACAGAATTCAACCAATCAATGGCAAGGACGGTGATAAGAACTTGCGGTTTATATATACATCGGAGGCAGGTAGAACGAAAAGCCTGAATGCACAAATACATACGCGAAAAGGTGTGTACATACGTCGAAAACGCACGTAAATAAGTAAATAAGTGACGGGGGCTCTGAGAAGCACGCATAAATACGAGGCGGGGGCATAAACCATTTACATGGCGCTGGGGTAGCTGACACTTTCGCTCAAATGCTCGTTTGCAGGGTTGTAAGTGAATCCCCTGAACTGGTCTTGAACTGTCTCGGAGAGTGCAGAGTCCGTTACAACCGAGTCTTGTGCCTCCTCGTTGGTGAAATCGGGATCGAAGTTAGCGACATCCAATACTGATTCCTAAAAGAGAAGAATCAGCAAGGGATTTGACAGTGAGAATTGTCAGAAAAGAACGTACGACGCTGGGCTTGAATGGCGGCTGGATCTTTTTGGCGAGAAGCCTAGGAAGCTAATGAGCAAGACATCAGGCAAAAGATCAGACAGACATACCTGTTCCAGTCAACGTATTTCGCGAAGAAGGGGTGCCTTTTGATCTCCTCTCCACCGTTGGCACCCAAACGCCTTGCGGGATCCCTCTGCAAAAGACCAGTCATCACGCTCCGAGCCTCAGCGGGCATATCGGGAGGGAAGTTGAGCGGGTCCGACAGAATTCGCTGGTACATCGCATTGACGTTCTCATCATAGAACGGCGGAAGACCGGTCTGGTATCAAAGTTTCACCTGTCAGATGCACATGCGAATAGACAAGAAAGGATAAGCGGACCATCATCTCGTATAGTAGCACTCCAAGCGTCCACCAGTCAACGGTCTTGGTATACCCTTGACTTTCCAGTAGTTCGGGCGCGATGTATTCGGGGGTTCCACAGAAGGCTGCATGTACATGAGAACAATGTCCTTATAGCGGCAATTGGTTTGGACCTACTGTTAGTCTTCTCAGTCTCTGACATGTTCAGCTTGCAGAGCCCTGGCTTAATTGTTAGATGCTGCAGTGGTGGAAGGAGAAGCGAACATACCGAAGTCACATAGGGCGATGTGACCAGTGTAATCCAGAAGGATGTTTTCTGGCTTCAGGTCACTAGAACACCTTCGTTAACTTCTGTCAAGCCAAGCGAGATGGACGGTGTTTACCGATAAACGACGTTGAAACCATGGAGATGCTCCAAGGCGCAGAGTAGCTCGGCGGCGTAGAAACGGCTTCGATCCTGGTCAAACTTTCCCTCTCTTTGGAGATGGTAAAAGAGTTCGCCTCCGTTCACTAAGGGAAGCATGTTAATACCGAGTACAACGGAGCCGGAGTACTATTCACCGAATGACATCACCAGATACAGTTTGTCGGGATTTTGGAACGAGAACTTGAGGGGGACGATGAAGGGGTTGTTTACGAGCGCAAGCACCGTGCGCTCTGCGAGAATGTGTGTAATTTCGCCGGGGCGCTGCGCAATGTGTGCCTTGCGGATGGTCTTCAGCGCGTAAATTCGCTGAGTGTCCTTCTTGCGGACTTGCATAACTTTGCCAAAGCTTCCCTTTCCGATGACTTTGAGCAGGTCAAAGGCTTCGATCGTGAGGGGTTCATTGCGGATGGGCTTGAAGTCGATTTTGAGGTGGAATGATCCTGAACCAGCTGTAGCGTTATACCATTGATCAGACGCGTGCTATAACCGGGACCCTGGTTGAAAAGACGGATGTAGATACTAATTGAGGACTTACGTGTCCCTCGAGCATGGGAGTAAGGTCCACTCGAGCCATGAGCAAGTCATTGCCCATATCATCCTGGCCCGCAACCGTAGTACGAAGATACGAAGACACCGAAATGTTGGATGTACGAGATACATCGCTGTCAGGGTAGAAATCAGGTCGATTGAGGGCACAGTAGCTGGTGAGACATGTTTACGCACAAGTCAGCGCGATAGTTCCACACAGGGCTCGCGAGATCTCCACCCATTGCATCGATCAGAATTTCATTCTTGTCGAATTCAAGAACGACGTATGGGAGCCACCAGTTGCGCCTTCGTTGTAAACTCTCGCGGTTGCTGGTTGACCTGCGGGTGGGGGGTGTCGAGTCGAGCGCTTTCTGAATTACGTCCGGAATTTGGACACCCGGTGGCAGAGAAAGCCCGCGCCCTTCATCTTTGCATCAGACGACCACGAAGCGCTGACAACGAATGTATGATATACGTACCAGAGAAGATGCGGATTGTCAGCATACCGGACCTGAACTGATCAGCCCCCCCGGGCGGCTTGGGTGTCGTAGGCCGCGAGGGTATCGGGGTGACTGATCTTGAGATGACCCCATTCTCCCTGGTGTCTTTGGATTCTGCAGAGGTTAAAGCCAGTCAGCTCCCAGCGACGAGTGCCAGACTTGTGATCAGTAAGCAGTGGGTAGATGAACGCACTTTTGGGACCTAGCTTTGCCCAGGACATGATAAGTTAGAGCTACGGGGGTTGCGGAGAAGAGAGATAGCGATGGTACAGAGACAAGAGATGCCGCCAGCGACTGGGCTGTTGTATAAGACTCGCAGTACCACCCGAATCAAATCAAGATGATGTTGTGATCAAAAAGGAAACATGGCCGACGCGATAAGATAGTTTGTCAATTACTAACAATTACTACATTCCAGATTCCTATTAATTATATATCTAGTTCTTAATTGCAAATGCCATCACCACATTGAAAGGGATTCCATGCGACATGTATTCGGCCGCTAGTTGACATTCCTCAATGAAATGTCGGAGCACTGGTTGGGTGATGGAATGAGTGACATTCTGCATCCATCAAAGGAAGATCAACAACGCTTTTCACTAAATGCAAAGGGCAAAGCCGTTCACCTTGTCCACGATGAACGGATCGAGCACATTGAAAAGCTCAGTTGTGCGCGTAGGCGTTGAGGAGTCTGGTCGTCCCTGATCGTCTGCTAATAGGCGTCCGTGGCGAATGGAGACGGTAGTCTTAGCGTACGAGAAAGTCGACCAGAATCTGACATTCGCCAGTCAGTTACGGCTGCAGCATATTAAAAAAATCACTCGCGAGAACCACTCTCCCATAATTTGTCGGATCGGGGGGTCTGGTTCTTTTTCCCAGTCAACCACTTCTTTATTGTATCGAATATCGCACATAATCCTGTGGCCTTTTTTGGAACGTAACCAATAACCGTTCCTGGGAACACTGTTATCTAATGGTGGAAGATTTCCCTGTAGATTGGGTAGCAAACCGCGGGACTGGCGAAGTAGCAAGAATAAGCTTGAGTGAGTTTTAGAATCCGAAGTGTTGTAACCTGACCTGCAGAAACCCGACGGTCATGAGAGTCAGGGCATAACTGCTGAAGGAAGGCCGTACGCCTTTAACTTGGCTGCTGGGGTTGTTCAAGCCGCGAGGCTTCGCCCATAGCTTGATGAGCATCAGCATGTGGCGTAGTAGAGGTGATACATGACAGTAGGTCTGTAGCAGCTGTGTGTTGTGTAAACCTAGTCGTTCGTTGACACATATGTCGCAATCTAGGCCAGTCTTTCTATCCCGGAATTTGACTTGGTTTCACGGGCGTCAATCATTAAGTTCAAAAGATAATGAAGGGAGTTACCAATTGGAACAGAAGCATTGGGGACAAGCGCTTTGACAAGGAATCCTCCTTCCGAGAGCCACCGTGCAAGAACCCTAAGTTATTATAATAATCGAGTCATGCACACAATCTCACGAGGTTCGTGAGCTTACTTGACGTTGTATAATTCTGGAAACGCAAAATTATGAATGTGATATTTATGAATGGCAAGTGACGCACTTTGACTGTTTGCTTTGGCATGAGGCGCATCACCGAACGGCATCGACGGATCCTGCAACGAAGTGAGGTCAATATCCTCGAGAGCTTTGAGTCATGTAAACTCACGATGATGACCAGGTCAAGATCACTGTTTTCGGTCGATAGGCCGTAACTTAAATTTGGTGTGAGCACGGAATGCGTTGCGCGAAGAGAGAGTTCACCTACCGAGAGCTACCGAATTGTTCCACACCATATGCCCGACCATATCTCTGCGAGATCACCTTTCGTACCTTTTGAAACACGAGTGACCGCTTCACGCTTGAGGATTCACTACGTTTCAATGCCTAGAATGTAGATTATTATCTGGGGATGTGGTACACATTCCAAGAATAATCTGACCTGTGCGAGAAAGTCAGCATCCTCCATCTCCGTGACGGAGGGGTCATGGGACCAGTCCTTCAAAATCTGTTTGGGATCAACATCCAATTGCGTATCCACTGAATCGGCAGCGTCAGAGGTTAGGAATGATGTGGCCTTCTCAGCAGAGACGACCTCGCTTTCGCGGGGAGCTGTCTCTTCGCGAAGAGATTGCTCCTTCGCAAAAGGCTGAGTGGCAGGTTCTTCATTGGCAGTGTCGAGTGCTATCTGGCGAAGCATTTGAGAATTTTCGACGATAGGCGCGACAGGAGGGTTGGGGGATGATTCGAGAAATGATTCGGGTAATAGTCTGGATAATTCTTCGGACGAAGAGGAAGGTGGTTTAGGTGCCGATGGTGGAGGCCTACTAGATTGTCCGTTTCGGGAGGTCGCCGAATCAGATACGTTGGCGAGATATGCATGGGTTACTTGATTGAGGATGTAGTTATTCTGTGTCTGAAGGGCATTGCAGCAGTTTATCGCAAGCCGAGCCAGGTCAGCCATGGAAACACCTTCAGTGTGATTCTATCGGTCGAAGGTTCAGACTTCTAGGTGTCCGACTTGAAAGGACCAACAGCTTACCTGTGTTAACACATATGGATCTCGAACCAGTAGAGGCTGGTGCTTCCAAAACTCGGGCTCAGGCGTGCCCCCAGCAGTGAGCGTGCGACCAGAGTCCACTTCACCTACCGGAGTGTATGCCCATGTCCGCAAAGTATGCGACAGGGGCAGAGTACCGGGTTCGCGGATGTCAACCATATGTGTTCGGAACTTGTTGGCGTCGGACCAGTGGCTTCAAGGGAGTTAATCTTCCGTTTGCGAGACAAACTCGCAGTACCGACCTGAGAAAACCAGTCCACAAATGCTTGGAAGGTGTGACTTTGTCATTCTGAACAAGTTCATCAGGGTTAGAGGAGGGGAAATGCAGATGAATAACGTACCAGAAGAAATTCCCCGGTCATAATTGCTATCGCGGTGGGCGTGAATTGATTCATTTGAAACGACCGTGTCCATGACCAATTCTTGTGCAAGAGTTCTTTAGCGTGCTCGTCTTGGTATATTCTCTTCAGGAGAGCAAATCGAGGAAGCACATAAGGAGATGGCAAAGTCAGGGTCACGGGAGACTTGAACCCTATTCCGTTCTTTGATTCCACGATGAGCTGAGCCGGACGGAAGCGTTCGTCGCTCTTGGATGCATTATAATTGTATATTGACCAAGGGGTGCTTGGATTGTAGAACTCAGGAGGCACGTTTTTCTCTGCACAATGGCGCGCCTTGTGTGGCTCGTAGAATTTGCCTTGGTAGCCCATCTCTTGGAGGGCATGGGCAACCGAGCTTTGCAACGGCGAAATTAAAATAACATAGAATGAGAGATGACAGTAAATACCTTGCGTTGTGATGGGGTTTGTAGCTGATCTTGGGGTTGTGCGGATTCCAAACAGAAGAAGTGACTGGGGGGATATAGCTGCATGTTTCTGGGACGGTCTCATCCTACAAAACACTTGGGTCCTGAGAATTGGAAGATGGAAAGGGCAGCCTACCACTATGACGAGCTCGACAGGTGCGTCCAGTATATCAGCCGAGGCATATTGAGCCATGCTCACGTCCACTATCCTTAATCCCATACATCCCCAGCGATCAATTAACGCCTCCTTCAACTCCAAGGCGGGATCCTGTGGGTCTTTGCATATCTCTGGACCCGGTGATGTAAATAGGCTGGACAGGGTGTGTGCTTGATCGAGAAAATCAGCACGTTGTTCATTTTGACGCGACGACAAAGGTGCCTGCGGAACACGAAATGCGGTCACAGGGTGAGTTGATGAATCTCTCCCTAGTCCTCCTCCTCGTCCTGCTGGTTGTACAAAAGGTTTTCTCCCAAAAGGCTCTTTTCCGGAAGGCTCTCTCCCATGTCTCTCCAAAGGCCCTCTCCCTAAAGGTTCGTTTCGTTCCCGAGAGTGTTGTATATCATCAAAAGACTGAGAGGGTCGTCGTGGGTTATCTGAATCGAGTCCCTCCGGTGGGTGTCGACGACGTGGGCTACTAGCCCGAAGGCGAGCGGAATTGTGGACGTCACGGGTATGTGCAGATTCTTTCCAAGGAAAGGAAATAGCTTCATGTCTAAGAAGAGAGACGGCAGGCCGCATGCAGGAGACAAGGTCCTGACTTGAAGTCCAGGTCAGGGAAACTGAACAGCTTAAAACTACACTTGCAAGTTGCAACTTGTGCGCTCAAAAAATGCGCACGTGATCACTCGCGTCAACGCGTCGAAAAATAGACATGCAATGACATTGGTATTGATGATTCCAAACGGTCTATGCTCCCATCTAGTAAACACCGGCTTAAATTTTACTTGCTTCTCCTATAGATTTTCTCCAAGAAGCTCCTGAACACTTGACGCTTCATGCCTTGGTGTTCGGCTTTCTGACCATGCTCATCCACAATAACGCCCTCCTCCGGAATGCTATCAATCAGCTCGTTGAGACGCTTGTATACGCCGGCTTCGTACTCGGCGTATACTTTGCGGAGACCAATGGCCTCGTAGAGCTCCTTGACGCGCTTCTCGCAAAGCCCACCAGCCTCGCCATCCTGGCCATGTGCTTTCTGCTCCGTATCGGCGCCCTCAGCTCCAGCTTCGAGGTCGCCTTTCCGGCCGTAGTTGCGGTCAAGGATGAGCCGCTGTTGAGGGGTGCAGAGCCCCATGACCGTGTTGACACACCACGAGCACTTGTTATCGACGATATCAGTGCCAATTTTTCCGAGAACCTCGGGTGTCGCGGAGAAGTCAAGGAAGTCGTCCTGGACCTGGAAGTACTCGCCGAGGGGAATGAGGATCGAAAGTGCAAGGTCGTACGGCTTGAGCGTCGTGGTTGATTGCGGAAGTTGGACGCTGTAAGTCTCCGGGATGTTGCACATTAGCATCGCGAGAGCCACGGGAAGGTGGAAAGAATAGTACGCTGTCTTGTATGTGACGATGAGACGATGCCTTTCGAGTGAAAAGCGTGCCAAATCGACGACACCCTCAGGGGCAGTGACGAGGTCAACAAGCTGGCCCATCTCGGTTTTGTAGGTGATATCATGGAAGATATCTACGATATCGATGTAACGAGGATGAGAGCGGAAGTGGTTCCTGAGTAGATGGTAGATCGCAGAGTTCAGCATGAAGGAATCGTTGATCGCCACCATGCCCACGGCCGGGTGTTTGTGTGTAGAAGAGGTGAAGGAAGCACTCTCAGACGAGGGGGCAGTGACCGCAGGTGCAGGAGCGAGGTACCAGCACGGCTGGCTTCGGCGGGTAATGGACGAGTCCATGATGTCGTCAGCGACGAGGAAGTAGGCTTGCAGCTGAAATGATTATGAGGGGACTTCATATGTGTAAGGAAGATGTAGCTTACCAACTCAACACTCCAACCTAACACTGCAGCCTTAACATACTCCTCCTCGGTCAGGGGACGACCTTTCAAAATTTCTGCGGTATCAATAACCGATAAACCGCGATTGAGCTTTCCTCCCGGGGTATTGTAATCGAGGTTCTTAGGGCACAGGATGTTAGTGAAGGGATGTCGCGTAGATACTAGCGTAACACACAGCGCGGTACCAATCGAGAGCCTCGGCAGGGAGACCCTCCTGCTTGCAATTATCAACAAGCTCATTGCGAATGCGATTGAAGACCCCCTCGAATTTAGCGCGGCGGGCAGCTTTGTCGGACATGATAAAGGTTGTAGTGGAAAATGATCAAATCAACGCGGTCGAATCTGTATTTGACCGCCGACAGAATTTTCGATCAGACCACTTTCAGATGGCATATATGCAGGGTAGCTCAGTGTGGTTTGATACAAAGATTCCGAATGGAACAGGCTTGACGATTTCCAACCACGGAACTACAAGGGAGCTTATTTAAAACATCGATTATTGTCTTTGTTTCGTCAATTGTTGTTGGAAAAAAGGACTTTTTGGGACACTGGCATGCATTAAGGGGGAATCGAACCCCCGGCGGGTCGAGATCACTCTCGAATGGCAACGACCCAGGTTACCACTACCCCATTAATGCTATATCCTTCGGTACTCAGTAGACAATGAAAGTTATTCAAAGTATCAACTCAAGATTCCACTTTCCCAAGATCTTTATTTAAATTTGCAACGGCTTGCTCACCTTCGAGTCATCGACGCGTCGACATGATCGTACCGTAGATGTTACCTAAGTGTTACCCATAGACATCAATGGAATATGAGGGATAAGAAGGGGTGTATGTATTGACAGGATAATGGAGGAACATTTGGACCTACATCGAGATTGTTATCGATATGAGGGATAAGAAGGGGTGTATGTATTGACAGGATAATGGAGGAACATTTGGACCTACATCGAGATTGTTATCGCACTCCTTGCCATCAGCGCAGAACTTGGCCTGATCTCCGTTGCTTTTTTGGGTTTCAAATTATACCCGAATGACTGGTGGAGTTTTACGACAACCATACCCATCTAAGTACTCGCAGAGAGCCCACGAACCTGTCATATATCGTCAAAGCATACGCAGCGAGAGCGCTTTTGAGGCCCTCACCGGCCCCGTCGATACCGGGTATCGACGATATACAGATTGAGTCTGGGTTTCGAAAAGGCCGCACACCAGAGACCCCCTTATGACGAAACCGTCAACTGCTGGATAGTTGCGGTGTGAAACACTTCATCTGAATCTTACCAGAATCGTCCGAGTAAGGCCCAGATGGAAAAGTTGAAGGATGTTTTGGGAAAAGGGGACACAGATGCAGAGTGGTATCTCAAGCTCTCAAGCGACTATGAGGGCCATGAGTGACTTGTTCTCCCACTGAGACTTAGTTCTTACAAGCTGCAAAACTACAATGAAACCTATTTAAAGTATCGACTCCGAGTAACCAATATTCACTCATGGTCCTCCGGCCAGAGCCAAGATCTTTGTCACCGCTTGCTCCGCCATCGACATGAGCGCGCCGTGGGGGTTACCCATAGGTAGCGATGGCATCTATCAAAACAGTTAATTCTTTGCGACATACGGGGGACATGGAGGGGCTTACGATCGAAGCCTAAGCAGGGATAAATAGTTAGATAGATAGTATACAGAGGAACATTTGGACGCACATCGACAACGAAGAGATTGTTGGTGTTCAATACTTTGGTGTTCTGATCGACAACATTGCCGATGGAGTTTGATCCCACCCAGTGATTAGAGCACAAGCTTGCCTGACAATGACATAACATCATTAAGAAGCCTAACGATGTGGGAAGTGGAGCTGAGATCTTACGGGGTCATAGTTGTTCACTACAAAAGCAGTGAGTGTGTTTGGATCGGAATTAGGTCGGTTTCACGACGTACCATAGTTAGTGACTGTCGTGGTATTGTCCGGAGTAATCAAATTCAACCCGGGGACTAGATAGCAGTTAGTCACGGAGATCCCAAGAGGCCAAAAAGGTACCGTTTGCAACGTTCAAAATCAGGTCGTTGATGACTTGAATAATGGTCGATTTATCCACGGGATCCACGAACCAGGGATTAACCAAGGGCCTTGCGGTCAGTGCCGCATCGATACCGAGACGGCCGCGAGAGGTGATACCGGTCGACCTAGGTATAATTAGTGTCAAGAAGCCGCAACGGGGACTCAGCCGGAGCTCACAGATAGAGCGTGATAGTGAAGATTTGGCTATCAAGATATTGTAAGCTTAAGCGTCACGAGAAGATACGGTCGACATGATCCCGAACCTCGCATTATAAGGATATGCCGTAGTAACTGATGCAGCACCAGGACGTACGGTGCCTTGCGCCTATTCAAATATGTGGTTAGCTTGCGTTTTTGTACAGCTAAACTTGAAAACATACCCAGCGCGTTTTGCCATCGGAACCGGAAAGTGCCCTCCAGAAATTGAGCCTAAATAGAGCTCTATATTAGAAGAAGTGCGAATGTCAGCGATGAGACAGGCCTACCTGGGAGAAGCCGCCGCGAGAACACCAGAAAAGTTGGAAAGGTATTGTGATGCGTCTGCAGGGCGAGGGTTGGCCCAGACCGTAGCCCAATTGTCGTATGCATCGATGGAAGGGTGGGTGAAGACCAGCTATGTATAAAAAAAGAGTCAACGAAGATTCAGACCGACAAAATGAATTACGGACGTTGATTGAGGGGTTATCCGAAACCTACGACACGATGAGCATCGGGTATTGCGCCGTAAATGAAAAAAAAAAACACTTACATTGTAACCGACGGGAAGGTCGATCCACTGTGCTGCAGGAGGAAGAAGGGGTCCTGCTGTCGGATCGGCCGCCACGAGGTCGAGCATATCGGGTGGGCCAATACCACTGCGGAAGAGGATGCGCGCGGAGCCAAAGGAACCAGCAGATAGAATGACTCGACCATTAGTTGTCAGAGGAACGATTCCGTTGGGACCCAAAGAGGTATCATTGGTCTGGACACCAGTGATTTGAGCGCCATTGCGAACGACGTTCTGGACATATGTGTATTGCTTATAGGTGAAATTAGGGCGAGCCTTGGAGGTTTTGAAGTAGGTTGCCACCGGACCCCCTCGTTTGCCTCCGAGGAACTGAAGGAATGTCAAATTAGAATTCGGCGTAATCCAGATAACACCACTCACGTCATATGCACTGTACCCATAGACATGGTCCTTCTGGTTGGGGTTGGAGTTGATTGTTATTTGACTATAGCCCTGGAGGTTCAGAAGCTGCATGGTCACGTTTGCAGACTGTTCCAGGTAACGCTTTCCATCGGGAGAAGGTGCATCCGTGCCAGGAAGGCGAGCCGTTACTTTATCTGTGTATGGCTGTTGGTTCGCCCAAGAGGCAGGCCAACCCCCTGTTGTCGCGAAATCTGAGGTAGGCGGCAGCCAGTAAAGGCTGAAAGATTTAATTAGTCCTGGTAGGGGATCAGCCTTCGTGTACTTACGCTCCGTTGATCGTGGTTCCACCACCGAGGATGCATCCAGCAAACACTGTGACATCTAAATACAATCATATCAGATGAATGTCATACTATGCCGTGGAGACCTACCTTTACACCACCAGAATGAGTTGCTATCCGTGAACATAGTTTCTAGTTGAAAAGGTGACATCAGACACGTTTGATATCATGCTGGTCCATAACTTATGAGCTCACCGAACAAGCCAGGGACATCGAACTTCGTGAGCTGGTATGAATGAACATTAAGTGATAAGACGTGGTGCGTGTAAGGCGAACATACATTGTGGCCGGCAGCCCATGTTGGCCCGTATGTCCCGCCAGTTTCCCAGGTAGCAGGTCCGCCACGTTCCAGAAGGAGAACCTTCTTGCCGGCCTCAGAAAGACGATCTGCGGCAATTAGACCACCAGGGCCAGCGCCAACGACAATGTAGTCGTAGGGAGTGCCCTAACAAATCATAAGTGTTTGTAGAGTTGAGGTTGGCCTCACGCACTGTTGCTGTTGAAGCTGCCGTAGTAGTGGTACTGGTTGCGCTCGTCGTCGTTGTGGGAGTCGCTCCACCTGTTCCACCAGCCGCCCAATTAGCGTAAACAGATGCGGATACGTGAGCGCTAGAAAAGTCGATCCCGTAAAATCCGACTTAAGGGACGTTAGATCTACGGTCTTTAAGAAGGTGCTGGTCATTGCTCACAATCAGTGTGCTCCACCATTGTACTCGCAGGATTGGAAGGGGTGTCGACGGCGACGTTAGAAAACACCCAAGCCGGTGCACCACCACCACTGATAGGAATACTGTTTGTACCACCAGTGGTAGTCGGCCAAGCTGCGAAAGAAATTAAATGGCGGCTCAGGGCGGCAGATAATTGTCCAATGCTTACAGATGCAGTTCTGGCAGCGATAGACCCATTTCCAATGGGTGGCGTTGACCTTGGTTGACGGAAGGTTCGTCAGGACGGGCTGAGTGAACGTACTTATTGTGAAGTCAGGACAAGTCCGAAAGGCATCCAACTAGCTAGACTTACACAGGCTGAACGTAATCGCTGTACCAGAGAGCTATGAGAAAAGAAGGAAAGTGCCACAGGAGAACGGCACGTACGTAGCAAATCTAGCCGAGCTTACGACCGAGTTACCGTTTGCCCATGCGACCAAAAGCAGACTCTGAATCATGGAACCTGTGGGAGACATACCCGCCCATGAAGTGGCGATAGGCGCAACAATTTCACCGATGAACTCGGTGGAATTGCTTGCCAGAGGGGGGAAGACGTAGCCATACGTGACGCCGTGTACAGCATCCTTGATTCCCCAGAACGTAATTCCGTTATCTGTGTCGGTGTATTGGGCTGCAACTTGTGCGAGAGCTACGACGTGCTGACGTTAGAAGAGCCAGAGTGCAAGAGAGCAGTAGTCACGTACCTGGTCCAACCAGCGTTAGAACGCCGAGAGCTAGTCGCAAGAGCATGGCTTGCAAAAGAAGGCGGCGATTGAGGGACCTACGGTGTCGCAACAAGGCTTAAAAAGCCTTCCACAACAACCATGGAAAAAGTATGCGAGAAATTTCCGCAATAGCGAGGATGACACAATGCTGCTCTATGATGTTTTTCCTTTCATGTCACAGGGATGGAGGATAATTACTATGGAGCAACGAAAGTGCATGACTGGCGAGGGAGACGGATCCAACTCGGAGTAGCGAGATAGCTCGTGACCATGAGGTGGTATGTGTGCCGCTTTGCGCCATGGTAGTTCAATGACAGTAAGTGACGCGCTCGGAAAAATTGAGGGGATAAAAATAGCCAACCGCGACCAGCCTGTCATGTCTAAAATGTGCTTCACATGCTGCCTTCAACGAACCGTCAAGTGACAGAACATAAAATAGTTCTTTCCCCGCAAAGATGTACGGGGTACATAGGATTGTCATTGCATGACTGAGTTCCGAGTCAACGAATTGCGGGGTAATACTTGGGTGCCAGGGTGGTCACGACGAAAAGGTACGGCCGCTCCAATTCCATCTGATGTGGGGCGTCAACACAGCAACGCCAAGATATTCCAAGTAGAAAACGCAGACAAGAGAATACAAGAGACTGTCCAATTAGATGAGTGCAATTATAACGACTAGGACAGCTGGAAAATTCTATTATTGTGCCTTTTTCTCTTCCAAGCTCACCTCAGCGGCGGCCGCCGCCGCCACAGCGGCAGCAGCAGCCTGCTCAGCTTCTTCTATATGTCTCCGTGCTTCCCGGCGTTCGCGGCCACGGGTTATCATGGGCTTGGGCTCCAGGTCAGCGAATAGGAATTTGCAGGTCTTTTCGAGGATCCAGCAGCCGACAAAGTCGATCACCATCATCGCCGTCAGCCTGATCTTGAACTGTCCGGCATATTTGTCAGTGATTTTAGGCAACTAAAAAGTTGCAAAAGAGGACGTACAGAATTCTCCATCTCAACGATTTGGAGCCACCTGTTCAGTTCAGGCATGAAGTCTGTCGCGCCAGAGAAAGCGACAGCGCTAGCGCCTACGAGGCCCCACCAAAGAGCTGCATTCTCACGGATACCCTCACGGAACGGACGACCCTATCGATGGAAATGTCAGTGAGGTCTTGCCTCCATGGGTCATCGGTGAAGTCGAATGGTAGCGTACCTGGAAGTTGATGGCAAAGGTCGATACTTGCTGTGATAAACCAAGGAGATATATCGCGGTATTGAGAAGGCTGGGTTCGAATTTCGCCTCTAGGTCAATGGGGCCACGCCTAGGACGTGCGGTCAGTTGGTGCCGTTAGCCGGCTTGGCATGGGACCACTCACGTCTCGTAGCTATGCGTCAGGTTGGTGATGTACACCAATGAGACGATGTGCAGAGAGAACTGCAGAAGGACCGAAAGAAGCACGTAGAGGTTGAAGATGTTGCCCAGAGGTCGCTCTTTGGAGAGCTTTTCGATGGGCTTGTGTTGGGAATAAGCGTCAGGAAATATAATTCATACGAGGCTTCGATCGTACCTTTGCGCGCGAAATGCAGAGGAAGCAGACGGACATGAGCATTCCTGTCACCGTCACCTGATAGTCGCCGAACTTGATGCCATCGAGATACTGCACGCTCAAGCTGTACGCGGTGATCAAGCAGTTCAGCGCTAGAATCTTGTACATCTGTATCGTAGCCACGAGCGTACACCGTCCTTGTCGGATGATATGAGTAACTGCGGGGTAAATCGATCATTAGCCTTCAGAACCATGTGGGATAGGCATGGACGTACTAGCCGCGACGTGACCCAGCTTCGATGTAAATGGCGCCGCACAGGATGCATCTCCGAGTTTGATCTTCGGCACTTCATCATCGCCCTCCATATCAGCCATCTTGTCGGTGATCGAAGCGAGATTGAACTATAAATTCCAACTCAATACAAATGAGGGAGAAATTCAGTCGGAGGATTTGCGGACCTTTTCCAAGGGGTTTTGCTTACGAGCAGCCTGTTGTTGAGCAGCGGCTTGCTGTTGGGCCGCAACGACCTCTGGGAGCAGGTGTGCGATTGCAGGGGGCACGGGTGGCGGGGGCTGGTTGAAGCGTGCAGAGATGCTGAGTTGTGATTCATAGACCTTTTTGACACGTTCAAGTCTTTGGCGTTCGGCGATTTTCTGGAGGTCCTCCGGAGTACCATCAAGGAGAGCAACACCAATGTGCGCCTGTTTGAGAGCACCGACGTCGTTCGTACCGTCACCAGCCATGAGTGTGATGTATCCGAGCGTCTTGAGTGTGGTGAGGATGTATTCCTTCTGCGACGGCGAGACACGGGCATAGACCCAGGTGTTCTGCACAAGGTCCTTCCAGCTGGGTCGGTTTTCGAATTGCTTCATGGCAGCGCCGGTGATGCAGATATCGAATTGCTGGAAGAGAGACTGATCGAAAGGCTTGGAAGGATCAACGGGGATGATCTTGCTTTCGTCTACGGTACGCCAAACGAGGTCTAAAAGAGTGAAAGCCATTTGTTAAGTAAGAGGAAAGCGGGAAAGGAAGGTCACAACATACCTGCTTCATGAGCTGGGTTTTCTTTGAGGTCGAGAATCAGAGCTTCCCGATCGACAATTTCCACATCGCGAGCAACGTGAACAGCCGTGAGCGGGTTATCACCAGTTATCATGATGCACTACAACAGAACATTCAAAATCACATCCTCCACACTTAACCTCGAGACTTACACGATGAGAGGAATCCGCAAGCATCTTGAGAGCCTGAACGGCGTCCGGTTTAAGCGGGCAATGGAATACCAAGAACCCAGCAAATGTTAAGTCACTCTCCGCCGTCTCCCTAGGTAGCTTATTGATCTTGTCAATAGTGAGTGGCTCCATTTCCTTCATACCCAGTGCGAGCACACGGCTGCCCTTGCGAGTGAAGTACTTGTATGTGTCGTCATAGTGTGCCGGGATGCTAGCAAGCATGGTCTTGATCGTCTCCGGTGCGCCCTTGACGGCGACGAGCGTCTTGCCGCCAGGGAGCGTCGACACTGTCGCCATCCGTTTAAGGGCGGACGAGAACTGGAACCGACGTCGAATGGTGATCTGGGTTGCATGCGGGGCCGCGCGGTTCGCGGGCGAGATCAACTCGCCTGGAAGGGAAGGGGTTGTGTTTTTAAATTCCAGAAGAAAGTGGAGCAAGGCAAGAAATTGAACACACCTTTTCCGAGATTCCACTCGAGCGCTTCTAACGTTGTTTTCTCCATAGGGTCGCCGACGGTTGTTCCGTCGTCGAGTTTGACGAGGGCATGCGCGGCTGCGAGAGCGAGTGTAGTCTCACGGGAAGTTTCTTTGACGTTGATAAGCGCGTGTTGGTCCCTGGAACTAGAAAACCGAAGCCAAATGAGTATGGGGTTGTCAAGAAGATAAGTCGATCATCGGAAAGGTGGCTTACTTCATGCCAACAACTCCTTCGAGGACTAGGTCCTCAGCCGTGATTGTGCCGGTCTTATCGAAACAGCATACGTCCACGCGACCGGCGAAGGGAATACGGAAGGGCTCCGTGCAGAAGATGGCTGTGTTCAGAAGAAGGAAGAAAGATCAGGTTGTTGCCTCGGTGATATACCACCGATAATGACGTACCGAATTTGGACAGCGCGACGAGGGAGGCGTTAACTGCGAGGGAAAGCTCCATTGGTAACTCCGGAGGGACAACGCTCGTGATGATGAGAACACAGTCGAGAAGCAGCTTGGACTTCTTCAGGTCTCTCTCAATACCTAGCAGCATGTTAGCCTCATATCCCCGAACATGAAGAGGTCATTGAAAACGAACCTTTGACCCAAACATACCAACTCGCGGCGATGGCAAAGATGAGGAGGAAGCCAATGAACAAGAAGGACTCGAAATTGTTCGCAGATACGCGCTCCGTGGAGAAGATCATGGTGCGCACGAGCTGGCCCTGCGATGTCCCAAAACCGGTGCGGAGAACAACACCAAGGCAGCCACCGTCGGGAGTCTTAACAGGGGCACGCATCTCGCTGGAGGTGCCAGCTTGGAGGATCTTTGTTCCGCTGAATAGGATGGCGTTCTTGTGGGTGCCGTCAACATCGAGGTTTTCGGACGGATTGAGGACTTGGATGGATTCCTTCAACAAAGGAGTCGATTCACCGGACAACATGGCCTCGTTGACAATGCAAGTGCCGTGAACGAGGAGGATGTCGGCGGGGACGGTGGTTTCAGCTTGTTGGCGAACTGTAGAACAATTGAAGAGTTACTGAGTAGTTTACTTGAAAGGATTACATACCGACGGACACAAGGTCTCCTGGGAGTAGTGTGTCGGTTTGGACGATAGCCCAGCTTCCATTGCGATAGACGTTCATGGGATAAGGAGCAACGGCCATTGTCCTGAACTCGGTGAGAGTCCTCACACGCTTTGCATAAAAATTATCAGTGATGCAGAAAAACTAACTGAGACGCCGCAACTAACCTGCCAAACGACGGTGCACTCGAAGACAATCAACATGAACAATGTGAACAGACTGTAATACCAATATTCATCCAAACACCAAAGCGCGACACAGAATATCTGGAACACGAAGAACGGCGCCGTTGCATGCTCGCTGAAAAGCTCCGTGAACGACGGGATGGGGATATTGAACTCGTTACCGCCGTAGAGGGCCAGAGTCCGCGGTATCTCCATATTGGACAGGCCCTTTGGCGACAGGAAAGTCTCGAGCTTGGGGCGGCCAGAAGAGGGATACGGGAGTCGAGCGAAGGTGAGGGGCGAGGTGGACCAGATGGTATAAGTGTCGCGCTGGTAGTTGAAGATATACGTTTTGATGTCGGACACGCCCTTCTTCTCAAGACGGACGATATCGCCCTGTCCGCGGTGGACATAAGGCACAATGCGGATGCAGTCAGCTTCTTGGGGCGAGTATGCCTGTGGAAGGTCGCGTCAAGCCGTGAGCAAAATTGGGGGTGGCCACGTACCTTTCTAGTTGTGATCCATGCACGCGCGCCTGCGCTCCATTTAGTAATCAGAAAGCTCAATGCATGCCCTGCACCGAGAGACACGCATGCGAGGAAGGTCCACTCTTCACTGACGAGCCATTGGTCGTACTTAACATAGTAGGCGTAGGCAAGGAGCGGGTAGAGAGACAAGAAGGGGAATGTGTAGATGTGGTAGTACCAGGGAATAGATATGTGCAAGCTGGCTCTTGCTATTTCGTTCGATACGACCTTGACGGAAACCCTGCATAGACGTGAGTTGGGTAGTATAGATAGTAAGTTGAAGACAGACATTATGGATTAGATACACTGGGTTCTAACAGGGGTGGCCAGAGGCCAGACAGAATAGAGTCCGAGTATTATACTCGCAGTCCACGCGACGAGAACAGAGAGGCGTTGGCGACACCGACGACGACGACGACGGACAGCAAACGGAGACGTGGACGGCAATGTATCACGTGATATAGCATGAAGCCGAGATGCCGCGGAACCGACAGGCGATCAATCACGTGACTGTTCGGGCAAGGACGGCAAACACCGAGAAATGTACACAACCACAAAATAAGGTTTCAGCCACACTCAGCACCGTCCACGAAATTATTCCGCATCAGCCTCAAGACTTTCGACGATGGCGAGTTCACGTCTCCCCGCCGTCCCATCCCTTCCAACCCGCTGACCTTCCCATCCTTATCCTACAGCCTAAACAAATCCGCGACATCAAGGAGTTCATCAAAATCACCCAGAGGAAGGATGCTTCCCGTGCGTTTGTTTCCGTGAAGAGTTATCGTTATGAGTGCTAACGGGACCCTGGCGTTCTTGCAGAGGCACGTATAAAGAAAATTCCGTCGAAAGTCGCTGGTGGCAAGACCCAGACCAAGTTCAAGGTCCGATGCTCGCGGTACCTCTACACACTATCGGTCGACGAGCCAGAAAAGGCCGAGAAGCTCCAGCAGTCGCTCCCCCCTGGTGGGTCTTTGACGTCGTCTTTTTATCCATTTGCGAGTGTTCTGATTGGGAAACTTCCTTAGGTCTGGTTGTTGTTGAGCTCGACAAGGTCCCCAAGAAGAAATAAATCTTGAGCGATCTTTTGGGCGATGGCTGGGCTCTTGCTAGATGCACGCATGCACTTCGAGGAGCTGGAGATGCTGGGGGGTCATTATGCACACACGTATGATGGTCGGTAAAATTATGCATGCGTTTACAGCAGCTTCCATGCCATGACATATATATCCATGAAAAGGCACACCACCGCGCCCTCAGCTCACTTGGAGTTCTCCCGTTCGCCGTCTGTATGCCTCTTCGGGGATCCCCAACGACGATTTGCCCTTTCACCACTGTTGTGTCCACTGGAAGGTCCTTCAACGCTCTTCTGCGCTTCCTTCTAGAACCATGTTGAGGAATTGAGTGTGGTCTAGGATGCATGGGGGAAGCAACCTGTGTTCAGCGATGCCAAAACAAATTTATCCCACCTTTTATCGTTGTCCCATTCATCGGAAGTTCAGGACGTCTGCGTAGATGCATCAGCTTCCTATTGCATATCTGGAGACTGAGTTCTTCACTACCCACATGCACCTTGTATCGCGACGCGCAGGGGAGCAGTTGCTGATGGACATCCAACTGAAAGTTCATTATAAGCGTCGATCACAAGTCATTCCAGATTCCTTTACATTGACGAGTCCGCATAATAGAAGTCCTATGCAGTGATACAATTACCCCATTATAAACGAAGGGAAACGAACAAGTCCGAGACTACATGGCAAGAGTACCCAGAGATAAAAAGATATGGTACACGAGCTGCAAGCCATTCATTATATATAATATATCAAATCCGAGTCACAAGTCCGAGGCTATATGTAAGAGAAGGAAAAAAAGTAGCACAAGAGACGAGCCGCGAGTCATTATAATATATTCAGTCCAAATCCGAGACCGAGTCCCAAAGGCAGAGAAGAAAAGCAAATCCGAGGCTATATGCAAGATGTCGTAAACGAGCCGAGCCGAGAGTCATTCATTATGATATATCGAGTCCGAGTCCGAGAAAAGAGTCGAAGCAAAGAAAGATCCGTATACATTTGATTGTCCCGAGGGTCCATAATATGCAAAGGTCCCTGATCAGCGCGAAGCTTCGTGATAAACGCAATCCAAGAAATCCGTAATCCATTCGGAAAATGCAAAGTATCCGCGCGAGTTTCGTTATTCTTCGTTCATATGCAAGGGAACGGGCAGTCGTGACGAGCAAGGGTAACTGAGAGAGGAGTTGTGGTCGTTCGAGGCCGAGTCTAGGCAATCGAGAGAAGTTCGTGATCCATGTCGTAAAAGGCAAACGAGGTCGTAATCCATTTCGAAAATTGCAAGGGTAACAGGAGTTGTGGTCGTTCGAGGCCGAGTAGGCAATCCAGAGAAGTTCGTAATCCATGTCGTAAAAGGCAAACGAGGTCGTAATCCATTTCGAAAATTGCAAGGTATCCCTCTGAGGGTCGTTCTTCGTTCATATGCAAGGGAATCGGGAGATGGTCGTGACGAGTAAAGCAAGAGCAGATGTCGGCGTCCGAGGCAAAAGAGGCGAAGTATAAAAGTACAAAAAGGCTTGAATACGGTCGTGCCAGACGACGCGTGACGAACATGGTCGCAGAAGTCCCAAGAGATATTGATGCCGCCAAAGTAGAGGTCCTCATTAGCCGCATCTAACAAACCAATAAGTACGCGTGAAGACGCAAGTCACAGGTAAAGGGCCGGGAAGATTCTTCCAGTTGACAGCGAGGTATTTGACGGTGGCGAGTATGTCCTTTCGATTCTCAAGAACGA
>JAFLHD010000027.1:39016-50327 GCA_018856295.1 Blastosporella zonata | reverse complement strand
GAGCTGACATTTGGTGTGATCATGGAGCCCGCGCAGTCGTCCGAGGCTGCTTTCCAGCTCTGCACATCACTTAATATTCATAGCCACTCGGACATTTCCACCACTCTCCCACAGCTGACATCTTTGACGCTCGAAGGCAATGTCTTGAACTACAGAGTGGACAGTCTGCTGGCAACGGTGAACTCACGGTCGTGATTCGACGGAGGTAACTCGAGGGACGCGACGCGACTTTGGAACCTTGTTCTGGACACCTTTTTTCGATCAGGATGGCTGAAAAGAGTTACTTCCCAGCTTCCAGAATGTATGAGCTCACCATCGGTGAACCGGAATACTTGAAGGTGAGCATTTGGTTAACAAAGCGGTCATCATCGTTAATTCTTTGGCAGGACTGTGGATTCTTGAGATAAACGAACTCTTAAGCGGAGGAAGGGCAGGAGAGCTATCAAAGTGACCGTAAAACACATTATTTCTCCGATTATTGCTGTGGAATAGACACCAGGGAACACGATGTTCAGTTTAGTATCTTCCGTCGCGCCTGCTTCGTCTCTGATTCGTCTCGTCTTCCCCACTTCAAGGCTTTTGCTTTCCTCCTCAGCATATGCGTGGCCTCCTCGCCATCTGATGCAAAATTTGGCATTCCTTTCCGTCTGGGGTAACTCTTTACATATGTTTTTGGCAATGCATCATGGTGTTATCTACCCGCTCATCCAAGCAAAGTCTGCCTCTCTATTGTATTGTCAACTTCACCTTCCCAGGCACAAACGGTACCTCTTCAACTCTCTTCAGTCTTATCTGTCGTTCAACCCTTGACCCATCTATTTGGAATGTTCTCTTGTCATCTTTCCTTCGATGTGTATCATCCTTGTGTGCGACAACTGTGTTCTCCTCTTGTGTACGTCACACTTTTCCGGTCTAAACGACCTCACCACCCGACTTCTCCTTTGTGCGCAATGACGAACATAAAGGGTCTTTTGCGGTTTTGTTGATGGGATGGGAGTTTTACCGGCATACTTACTATTCAGAATCCGATCTTTCTTGGTCATCCAATTGTCAAGCATGTCAAGTTCCACCCCGCAGCAGGGACCCAGGTACCCGTGACCTCGGCTATAGATTCTCTATTGTGTTGCACTACGGACAATGTTCATGGATGGCGAGAATCATCATCGGTCATCGGTGCCGCCTTCAGTGGGACCAAGCAACCATGACATCTTGAAGGTACCACACCTGGACCCGATTCGGCCACTTTGCCGCCTCTAGCCTTGTCCCATACAACACATCAAATGACAATAACTGTGCAGTGTGGTGTCCAAGGAGAGTCTGGACCTTACGATAACGCCGCGCGTTGTGTGCACTGCTGTGGGGGGTATAACAGCAGGTCGTTATCATCGCCGCCTGGATAGTGGACACAAGGTCAGATGCTGCATCAATGTCGGAGACTTTGAGTATTTTCCCTGACCACAGAAGGCGCAAATGCTAATTTCGTATCCCTTTTTGTTTGACCATGGGCGGCACGAGGCAGGACATTGATTGTACCTGCGGGGCCACGAAAATAGATAAGATTACATCCTCTTACAGTAATCTTTGGGAATTTCTCACTTCCTTTATCTTATTGTCTTGCGCGGTGATGTGATATTTGCCTCCGAGCCGGAACTAATTGGACTTCTGTTAATGGATTGAGCATCGTATGGCTGTGCTTGTATGCTTTGCCCCTGTATATGTGCTTGGAACATCTATTCCTATCAACCCTCATTGAAATGAGTGAGCCAAGAGTTTAGATCCGACACAACTTCAGCCACACTCAAACAGGACTTCCACGCAGCGCGGTTGATACTCCAAAATTGGGCATTGACAGTGATGGATCCTTGCCTTTGATGGTGAAAGCAAACAGACAAAGAGTCAAACGGGCTAAGCAAAAAACAAAAGCGGCGATTGGGCGCGAAGCGGCATTTAACATTGACTAACATCGGACATACTGTTTATTGTATGAGGATCCTCTGGGAAGCCCTGGTGATTCTTGTGATGTATGCCTGCGACGTAGCTTATTGTGATTGGCAAGACCAGGTACTGCACGTCAAAATCTTGACCTGATCTGTATTATTGTCAGTGCGCACAAAAGTTGCGAGCTTATAAAAGGTTGCCAGGGCAGATGAAGCGACACTGGATTCCCGAGAACTCTCATCTCACCACCACACACCACCCTTTCGCGAAGCATCGAACACCAGCCAACCAACCCCACTCCCACCTTTACCAATCAATGGACGCATTCACATCGTTCTCTACTCTCCTCGCCTCCAATGCAGTCGACGACAACCCAGAGTCGCTACCTGCTGACGAGGAGGCCGCCAAAGCAGCAACGAACACGTATTTCTGTGTTATCGCATAAGTGATGGAGAAATGATCATGGACTCAAGCGAAAACTTTCATCTACTGTGAGAATGTTAACCGTTCCTGTATCATCCAGTCATTAAGCTGACTTCACATCCAATAGCATTGTAACACACCTTTGCATCGACGACACGCCGCTCTTCCTGGAAACCCCCCTCCTCTCCTCATCAGCATCGACCAACCATTGTATTATCGTCCAACGCACATCGACAATCACCCATCTAACCTCCCTCAATATTATTGCGCGCCTTACCTCTGGTGGTAGGACTCCATCTACACTCCTTCCCTGCCATCACCGGCACCGCGCCCGCCCTGTACTTTAAAATGCGTCACGTCTTGACGTTGACCGAATTATCACCCTCATTATACTTATTTCTTTCTATTGTTCCCGCCTCTTCGTTCTTCCTCCATTATGGACCATTGGGACTCTCTAGCTTAGCCTGGCGCACGGATTAGTTGTCGATACTGTTTAGTTACGCACTCAAATGATGTGCCATATACACCTCAGAATCATTGTAGCCATCAGTCATCGCGTCAGACATTTCCATTGAGAAAGTCCCTCATTGAGCCTCTGCGATGAGTCGACTGAGTGATCCCGCGGCTAGCAATCCTGAGCAAGCACAGTAGCATGTCTTTGTACATTATAATGGTACACCCACAAGTTGATTGGTTTTACAAAAAGCCTCCACTCTTCCCAGCGCCAAATCGATCTCCGAGGCCCTGTGCCTCACGTATGAGCTTCGTCCGCTTGGAGTCATCCATTAAGCGACCACCGAGTGACATGTCTCTTGAATGGTCCCATATGCCAAGGTCCTCTTTGTCTTTCGTGTCAGCCTTGCCAGACGCCTCGTGCTGTGCTACAAGCGCAGGACCGCGTAATTTTTGCTAGAGAACAAAATCCTGCTTGAGCGCTGAAGACGGGATCGTTTGAGGAAAATGACTCACTGTATAGTCTTCCACGCCCTTGCGGATGATCTCTTCATCCATTCTCCGCCTTTTCTTTTCGTCACTTGGCTCGTCGTCGACTTTCGTGTCGACGGCACGTCGTTTCTTCCCGGAGACTTCGTCCGCAAGCCGTTGTTGGCGCTCAGCAGGGGTCTCCGTCCACAGAGAGTTGTCCGTCTTTTTGGATACGGGTGCTGTTGATCGCGAAAATTGTCGAGCCTTGAGCTTTGTCGGGTCGAGGTCTTGAATATTATCAGGACATGCATTTTAGAACACAATAGTAACTTACTTCCAAGAAGATCTGACGAGGAAGGCGGTACAAGCATCCACTCGTCACGCTTCAATGCTTTAGGCTTTGCTGCTTCCTGAAAAAAAGTCAAGGCCCGGGAAGGAATGCTCAGCGGTGCGCCACTGACCTCGGCTTCTTTCCGTCTTCTTTCCTCCCTCTCCATAAACTCCTGCACTGCATTCGATTGTGCATGCTGCACGCCTGCTGGCAACGGCTTCGGGCCAAAGTCATCGTCGTCGTCATCGTCGTCTTCATGGTAAGCCGAATGGTATTTTGGATCGTATATTGGGGGGTATGCTGGCATAGATGGCCCAGAGACGCGTTTTTCCTCATTTGAGCGAGAACTCGACGTGGAGGGGGCAGATGGACCTGTAGAACGCGACGCTAGCAAGTGAGGAGGAAGCTCAGGTACATAGTCGTCTTCGTCGTCGTCCTCAGCACTCTGCTGCTTTAGAAGAGCAGGGGGGATTTCTGGCCCTACAATGGCAGGTTCTGGTTCCTCAGAGCGCTGTTGGAGGTGTAGAGGTAGCTCTGGGCCAATGGAGGGCATGGCGTCGTCGTCGTTGCAGACAATGAAGAGGTATTTACTTTCTGTGATGCTGCCAAACAAGCCTACAACGAGCGCAATCCAGTCTCTAATCTGCTTGCCTCCTACCACAATGTCGGGACGAAATTCTCTTCAGGTTGCTCCTCAAATACCTACAAGCTCTCTAGTTCCCTCAAGTTTAGCTGCGTTGGCAGATCCACCAATGCGACAGATTGACGGGGCAGCCATGGACTATTTCTTGATTGAACTTGTAAATACACTTCGAGAATCATCTGCAGTCGCGACAGCTCGTCAGAAGAAGGTGGCAAAGGAGATGTCTGATGCTGGTCTTATACCCTTGCCTGCTCCGACACCACCAACTGTGCCAAAGAAAGAATCATCACGCGATTCAGTAACAAGTCTGAATTCTAAAGGCTCTGGGAAGGCAGCTGTAGTGGATGAGGAAGAAGAAGCGGTTCGTGTACGGCTCGAGGCCATCGGCGTACACGTTGGCTCAAATTTCGCTGAACGGTGGGTGTCCTGACGTATAAGAAACGGCAAAACTGAGCTGGAGAACAGGCTCTGTCGAGATCGACCATTGTTCTCGGAAACACTTGACGCCATCAAGTTCATCTGCAAAGAGATCTGGGCAGCATGTTGGGACAAACAGGTCGATAATCTTAGAACGAACCACCGAGTACGTTTAATTCCGTCAGCCTACGTTCACTGCTAACTTGAGCGTTCAGGGCATCTATGTCCTTCAGGACAATGCATTCAAACCCATTACAAAATTGTCATCCTGGCAGGGCCGTGCCGATGCGATAAAGCGCTCCAGAATAGTACGTTTCCTGTGACTTGACTCTTGCACAAGTATCCAAGCCTTCATGACAGTACGTGGCCATGCCCGCCGGTATTATACGTGGGGCACTCGCGAGGCTGGGATTCCACGGAACGGTTTTGCCAGAGGTTACGGCCTTGCCACAATGTATGCCGTTTTCCCTCTTATGCCATTTCAAGCACTCAATTCGTTTCTAGGTACATTCCAAGTGAAACTGCCCAAGGGACCATAGCCTCCTCGTTTCTAGTGTCATGTGTAGATATTATGCTAGGGCGGGTGCCGACTCGGACTTTGGGGACCGTGTCACTGGATGAACGTCGACCACGATGAAAAACATGTCCTTCCTTCCGGACGATCGTCAACATATTTGCAGTAACGCAAGTGGACTAGGGTCAACTTCCCGTAATGCAAGCTCGGTATGTCGTTACACTGTATCTATGTACACGGCAACATGTCGGCCTTATCAGGTCGTTTTTAATATTCGCTTTCTGCCGTTAACAATGCTGAAGCAATCAGGCGGCCCTGCCTCACCGTACATCTGATTTTGACTGAGATTGGTGATCTCCACTCTACTTACGAGGTCACCAAATCTAGATAAACATATTGTCTGGTAAACTCTAGCAGCCTTTGCTGCATAGATGTAAAGTCGTCTGTCTAATTATTCTTCTTCAGCGGCTCCAAGCCAAACTGCCTCAGTTGATGCATTGATGTCGTCCTCGTTGCGAACGACAGAGATCTGGAGAGAGACACATTTTGTCAAGGAGATCGACATACTTAGATCAGTGCAGTTCTCCCATCCCAGGAACACCATGATGACATCAGACGAACATCAGGCCACCTCAACGTAGCCTCGGCCCTCAACTGGCCTTAACATTCGTTCGACGCACCTGGCTTTCAACCTTTTGACCTCCCTCCGTCGCTGGCTACATGCGAGCAATTTTAGGTCTAAATTCGTCCTTGAAGTGAGCGCTACAAAATGAGTGATTGCAACCCTGTAGGCACACCAATGGCAACTGGAACTAAGCTATCCAAGGCAATGGCACCTCAGCCCTCCCAGCGATCTAAGGTTGAGAGTTAGTGCAACAAATCGGAGTCCCCAACCATGCTGACAAGTTTCATGGGTCAAGAACGTAGCTGAGCTCTCCAAATATGTCCTTGTCTTTATCCAGCTTATAGCGGAATACTTCATGGACTTAGACATCTAGTTGAAGACAGCCAGATGAGACAAATTCTATGGGAAGAAATGTACCTTCTTCGTTAGGAGAAGAGTAAGAAGCGTTGTACTTTGCCAGGCTGGCTTCTGCCTTGAGAAGGTCGACCATTGGTGCCAACATGGGCTTCTATACGCATTGTTCAGGCGAATCAAATAGTAACACGGACTCATGGTTATACATGAGATAACGTAACAGTCCTCACTTCAATGGGTAACGGGATACAAGAAAGCGATTGTTGGAGGTATGACGCGATCAGCTTGAGAGGGGCAAGTACACCCTCAATTGAGCATGAAATGCGCAAAGCTCACTCAAATCGTTTCGGTAATGTGAAAATTGGCGTCTATAAACTTTTCGCTATGATTTACATTACAGGTACAACCGATGGTAATCCTTCCAGTACCGACAAACGAGGCCTCAAATCACTCATCTGAGCCAGATTCGCTATATCAAGCCCATGGTGCGCAGTGCGATCTTTCCCATAAGTAAATCTAATCTCGAAACCAGACGATGAGATGTCGTATCTGTACCCGACCATAGAGGACAGATGGCCATCCTTCGTGAAGCATGGCGAGAGCTCGAGCCTCGTAATATTCGGACCGTGCAAACGCAGTGTGCTCACGGTAAGATTCGTGATTATCCGCCCATGGGCATCTGGAAGCAGAGCTGGCATTATATCGTTTCGGATGCTTAATCGTTCAAGAGATGGTTGAACTTTGATGACTTCAGTCAGATCCCTCTCGTAGGGTAGGATGTTCAGCAATACAAGATCCCTGAGAGTAC
The DNA here is from genome assembly GCA_018856295.1 of Blastosporella zonata. Taxonomy (NCBI): domain Eukaryota; kingdom Fungi; phylum Basidiomycota; class Agaricomycetes; order Agaricales; family Lyophyllaceae; genus Blastosporella; species Blastosporella zonata. Next base: position 43,350 of record JAFLHD010000027.1, on the reverse strand, counting down.
ACCCGGAATGTGTGACGAACTCGAGGAGACGAATGTCGGCCTCTGGGAACATCTTATGCTGACAATCTTCGTTCCATTCGATATGGAGGCTCTTCAGGCGGGGAAGACGAACCTGCGAGAGGAGCAATAATGGTTCAACAGAAGTTGAGACCATGATCTTTGCGAGACTCGAGGATTCAACTAAAAAAGGACATCGAGAGAAATCGTTCGAGTCGTCCTCAGACAGCACGACCACAAGTTCCTGGAGGCACGTACAGTCACGAAGAACGGCGAGAAATGTGCCGAGATTGAGGGTGTTGGTAACGTGAAGAATTGTGAGGGGCCGAATTCCAATGGACACCGACGAGATTTGAAGCAGGCATGGCGGTAAATGCTGCGGATGCACTGAAAGAGGATAGCGGGAGCCATCGAAGTCTGTGTGACTGACCATATTTCGAGGAACTCGGGCCATCTCCATCGTCATAGAATTCGGATACTGCGTGGCAGCGGGTGGGTTACGTGAAAGGTCGGGGTAGCTCCTTCCCTGTACATCGGCATCGGATGGCACGCCAGCATTGGTACCTTCTGCGTCTGCTTCATGCTCGCCATTATGTGCAAAGTGGTCTCGTATAACGTCGGCAATTTGATGATTCAGTTGCTCGGTGGCAGAAGGCATGGTCTCAGGAACACCTGGAGGGCGACAGATGTTGAAGTCTGCAGGCATGGGAAGCCTATGGACAGAGTCACTCCCATTCGGAGGATCTAACGTCATCGAATTCGGATAATTCGGATATTGCACAGCGGCAGCGGCAGCTGGATTTCGCAAGAGACCTGGCGGGGACGGGTACCAGGTCGACCTAACGTCATTGAGATTGGATGGCATGGTGACACCTCCTTCATGAGCAGGATGTACAGCGTGAATGTTACTGCGAGCAGAAGGTGGTTGTATTTGCCTTCCAGAGGGCACTTGTTCCTGGTCAATGCGATACGTAGGCCACGATCCCCGTAAATCAAGGTTAGGGACGTAGCAACGGTCTCCTTCCACTAGATCTTCGTCTGTTACCGAGCTCGCACGAGTGCTATAATCATTATCGTCGAATGAAGGGGTGCAACTTGTGCCTTGCTCTCCCAGATATCGAATCTTATGGGTGTGGGTGGAATGTGTGTGCGGTGCAAGTGGTTGATTTCCAGGAGGTGCTCGAATTCTATTGCGGTATTGGGAGTGCCCCTCGCGGCAGGATTGTTCAGCACCTGGGCATGTTAAATTTGACTGCCGGGTGCTTGAACAATCGTCCGTGTTTTTACGGTGGTTGTGGTTGCCGCGACCTCGGATGGTGTTGTCCTCGCGAGGGTAAACATGTTCGGTCTGGGCATTGTCGTCGTTACGATATGCGCCAGGCTCTAATTCAGTGCGATGCGCCTCTCGTAACACCGAGGTTGTTCGCCTTCGCTTCAAGGAGAGATACTGATCCGGAGGTGATGCACAATGTGTCTCGCCATCGAGATGCCCAGAAGTGACGGCGCGCTCCAAATGATCCTCCCCCTGGGGTTGTGTGCATCGGATAATCGCGTTGGAAGCGTTTTGGTGCATGGAAGAGTATGAAGGGATGGTTCGCAAGCTGCTGCCACAGATGGATAGGCAAACGCCGTGTCCTGAGACATGATCGTTGTCCAGCATAGAATAGCTGGTATTCCCATCTACCCGTGGTACGGTACCATGGCTCTGGGAATATTGAGACACCGTGTCAGCGATAGTCTGGCGAAGAGACGAGGAACGAGAAGCTAGGATGCTTTCACAGTCAGCGTGAGGCGTCCTCTCGGGGGATGTAGGGATGACAGTAGTAGATTTTTGCCCTTGAGGTCTCCGTAGCCCAAAGGCAGTCAGGAGACGCTTCAACGTTTTCGTAAATTTCATTGTGACCTGTGAGATATCAGTACGGCACAATCAATCGCATCATAATGAAGAACGAACCGTGGCGTCGCGGCCTGTATGCTGGTGTCCATAAGTTCGGAGCAGAGCATTATAAGCATCGTGTCGATAAGGCCTTCGCGTTAACAAGGGTCTTCCATGAACAAAAGATATGGTTCGTCAACAAGAACATCGATTATTGTTCCTTCAGCCTGCTAAGCCCACAGACTGTTATGTTGAGGGCTGTTGTTGTCGACGTCTCTATGTGGACAATAAAGGATTGAACAGTCTTCGACTCGTAGAGAACAAATGCAACTTGTAACAAGACAAACAGGCACGATCAATCTCGTAGAAGGCTTGCATACAGACTTCGCATTTTTCTGCTGGATAACCTTCGAGAATAGGCGTCACAGATTGCAAAGGCCAGGTTCAAAAATTACGGTGTCCGCTAAAAGCCGAGATGATCGGAGCTTTGAGACATCATCTCCTCCCACCCCCCTTGCCTCAGCTGCCTCAAACTTCAACGCAATCGTTTTGCTTCTCATCTAGGTCATTCATGTATTTTATCTATTTATGGTTTATCCTCACCGCGACCTCGGATTGAACATTTATTGACAATGATCTCATTACCTCAGACATGTCTTGAGAACTGGAAAGGAATGCAAGAAGGAATGCATGGGACTTGACTCGCAAGACACGAACTATACTTCACAGTACCCCAACTTACGCCGTTGCCCACGTCCACCTCTTCATCAGACAACTCATCATCCTCCCCAGATCCATCATCCGTAACTATCCTCCTCCTCCTCATTCTCGTCGTTGCTGTGGATACCCTCGGGGTGCCATGGAATATTGGAACGTCGTTGTAATTTGTCAGGTTTGCCGTCAGCAGGTCATGCGTCTTTGTTGTCATCGATTTCTTCGTGTTCGTCCTCGAGCTCAAGAGCTCATCAGCAAGGAAGTGTACTAAAAAAGCATGCTTGTATTTAATCAGGTATGAAAGTACTCCTCAGATGCTAACATAAAAAAAATTGAGCCAGCCTTCAGTCTCGCCTTCGTGACGAGTGGCTTTTGAGTTGAGCGGACAGGAGTTGGTATGTTTTCATCGACGCGCAGGCAGGATTCGAGGTAAGCACTACGGCCCATAGGCAGAGCGAAGGAACCTAAAGCAAAAGGATCGTCGTCGGGCATGAAGCCCGCCTTGGGAATCTTGCATACTCTAGATAGGACCCACAAGAAGTGCTGTTCGAGGGGTCACAAGATCGCGGGCTGCGGTGAACTACAGTCGCTGTCAAGATCGCAAGCACCTCAAGCTGAGTATACCAGATAGAGGTATGCACTGAGAGCTGTATCGGGGAAGTTGACCTTGTCGGAACCACGACAGACATCTGCTCGCCACAGTTATTGCCGTGATCGTCCGCCGTAAAGTCTTCGTGCTCGTCACCATCTTCTCGGTCCAGGAAACGAACCAATAATTGATCTTGTATCTTCCGTCTGAAGGCCTATTTTGCTTTAATTCCAGACCTTTGCGAAATCACGTCAAAATCCAATGGTGCCACCGTCGGAGTAAGTCATTCTTGACCCTAATATGGAACAGCCATGGCCAGAGACTCATGGACTAACCAGCATGGACTAGCAAATTCAGTAGTAAGATGAGAGGTGAGTAGACGTCTAAGAACGTCAACGTCTCAGCGAAGGGATTCGGATGAAATCAACTTACAAGAAAGTGGAACGCGCCTAACGCGGCATAAAACCAAGATCACGGTTTGCCTCCGTGCGTTTTTCTCATATACTGTCACCTTCTATGTACTGTGCCACAGATTACCCTGAGACTACCGCATGTACTGCAGGCCCCCGTGCTTGAATGGTTGTTAATTGCAATGGACTCTGTAATGCGCTGAAATTCGCATCATTGGTTCGGATTTGTCTTGGCCTCTCCGAGTGGCCCGTATGCGTTTCAACTTTATGGTAGCGTCGAAATTCCAAGCATGAATAGTAGGTGCTACGCGCATTTTGAGGCATACAGCCCACATTCCTCATCATCACATTAAAAAGCCAAACCACCTGCCAAAATGCTCAACAAGCTTCTCATCATTGTCGCTACGGTCGTCGTCCTAGCGCACAACAACAATCCCAAAGGTAACGAGTACAGGTGGAAAGACTGGTCAGTCTGTCTTGCAATACATACCTTCTACCATCTCTCACACTCATTAATTTATTTGCTTATCATAGCTCTGGCCCAATCAACTACGCCCACAAGCCCGGCGCCTGGGACTAATGCGTCGTCATGAATACCACCACCAACTCCGTATACCTAACCAAAGGCGATATTGGTGACTTCATCGCCGGCTGCTTCGATAAGAAATACAGTGACCGCTATGCGAATATGCTCCCGGAGGGATGCCTCAATATCAACACCCAGTTCCCGGGCCGCCGCATCAACTCA
>JAFLHD010000027.1:0-38684 GCA_018856295.1 Blastosporella zonata | reverse complement strand
GAGGACTATTGGTGCGCCACAGAATTCTCCTAAATAAATCGAACAAGTGAACGACCATTGCGACTCAAGCAACATAATGAAACTTCTTCTTATCGTCTTCGTCCCTCCTTAAATATTCATTGCTTACACACCAATCAACCCCCTTCTTAATCCCATCGACCGATGGCACAAAATGCTTCTTCACTGCGTCGATCGTTTCGGTTTTGATAGCCTCAAACGTGAGCACTTTGCGGGCCTTCATGACACGGACGATAGCGGCTTCAATATAATGCCTTCTGTCGCCCTCAATCGAATCATTCGTCCGCTTCGATTCATCAGGCTGCATCGACAATGTCAACTATACTATCCTCTAGTGGGAGCGGCAAAATGGTCACGCACCGAAACTTTCGCTTGAATGCTGTTGATGTGGACTCTCGTGTGCGGGTCGTCAAAATCGGGATTGAACCTGAACTGATCGTCCTCGTCGACATCCCGTCCAGGTGGGATCTTCTTGAGCACTTTTTTCTTCCCGCACGCCAAACTTTGAAGTACCCTCTTCAGCTCCTTCGGCTCTATATGTGTCGTACTCGTCAGATAAGCTGGGCAGTACAGATTAAGACGGCAACCCAACCTATGCCTGTCTGCTTCAGAATATCGGGGTACTGCCACTCGTCCTCGTCATTGAAGAGGAGGAGAACGACGGTTTGATATAAACTGACAGACAGCTCTTTCTTCCCGGCCTTGAACCGCGCTGAGAGTGTCGCGGTTCCCAATGCATGGTCCCAAGAAAGGGTATGCCCCGAATGTCGCCCCTTGTAATATTCCGTATACGCACCCAGGTCGTTTTGCATCTGTGAATGAAGGAGGGCATAAAGAAAAACATCTCAATAGAAGGGGAGCAGAGCCATACACTGGGTGGAAGGTGGAGGATTGCCTCCGGCAGCGTAAAAGGCCAGGCGCTGCTTTGTAGAACCATGACGGAGAGTTTGTGCCCTGAACTCTCGTCGTCAAGCTTCGAATGGTACTCCCGCATCGCGTCTCTCGAAAGTGTCAAGTCCTTGAACATATGCTCGGCCATCCCAAACTCGGGGTCATATTCTGTTCAGGAGTATCAGTTTCCTTTGTTCCCGCGACTGATGAAGATACGCACCGTCTTTCAGCTTCTTGAGCATAGCAGCCTCAAAGTCATCTGAAGCACTCTTCTGCAGCAGCAGACGCTTTGCCAACATCCGGTGGTAGAACGTCCTGAACACGTCCTTGTCGTCTGTGAAGCGATAAAGTGCCAGGGCCGAGTCCAGCAGTGCTTCGTAGTCAGCCGTACTGATTCCACCCTGCCCTTTCCGCATGGTACGATCTAGGAACTTGGCGATCATCTCCGCAGGCTTGTTATGCCGGGCCTTGAAGCCGTTGGTGAAGGCATCTCCGAGAGCATAGACAAAGTCGTTGTTCCGCTGTGTGGTGACCGTGCTGGAGGTGAGGCTCACTTTCTCGTCGAGGAATGAGGTGTTGATGACCGTGTCGGCAAGACTCTTGAACTCAAGCAGGCGTTCCACCATTTTTTCGTCTTCTGCTGCATCTTTAACGATGGATTCTACACGTTTCTAGATTGTGTGAGTAGAAGGCCAGTGTGTGTAGGATGAACGCTATTCACCAGGGCACATGCTCGGAAAGCGCTGACTATGAATTTAACGCCATCTACGCGTTTGAAGAGCTTGTACATCGTGGCGAGCATTGTGAGGTCCTTGATCTCCACATAACGGCCTACGGCTGAACAAAGGGGTTTAGTTACAGGCATTGGCAACGTGAATTCACTTACTGCTACTTGCCACCCATTCCAATCGGTCGCCCCAAATGCACTGCCCCACTATTTTCCTCACAAGATCCCAGCTTCCAATTGGCAAGAGGTCTTTGGATCGCTGTTCTTCCTCTTCAATCCTTCCACTGATGTGATTGAAGAACGCCCGGGCATCCGACTTCATAGACTGCGCCAGTTCTGCCGATTCTACGGTGTAGAAAGCAATCGCAATGTCAACGTAATTGCTCTCGAAAGCAGTATATTGGCTATGCGCGGTTAAATGCGCGATGAGCTTCGGAATTTCTGATCGGAGACTGTGCGCCAGGCGGAATTTTCGTTCATAGTTGACCCACGCGAGAACTCCGGCTCTGAGGCGTGCAGAGATTATAGCGTGTTGTGTGAATATTGTCCCGGAAAATAGAGTATACGAGAGGGAGCTGAGAAGGTTTGTCAGACATGCCTGAAATGAGTTCGATGGGACATGTACCGAATGCTGGCAGTCCCAGGGTTGCCTAGAACATATACTTGGTCCAAGTAGGTCAATAAGGACGCCAATAGGGACTGGACTAGGTTGTTAGATAAGAAGCTAGGCTGTGGTAACACTCACGATCTGTTGTTCAAACCAATCGCAATCCGCGATGAACGCCGAGATCCAAAGGATGGGTAAATCGTCTTTTTCTCCCTTATCCTTCCACTCAATTTCTTTGGTTCCCAAATTGTTGGCCAGTCGGATAAGCGATTGCTCTAGCTCAAGTCTCAGCTTATCGTACAACTCTGCCCCTCGGTTTCCAGTAGCGACGATGGATCGACAGGCGGAGTAAATGCCTTCGTACGATACAGGGAGCCTGGCCCTAGGATCATTGGATTCCCCACTCTGAGGTGGTGCCAAGATTATCCTTATAGAGCGTTGAAGAAGCAACAATTCTTTGCCCAATTTCACGTCTGTATCCCGCTCTCCAAGCTTGATCACTGTCGATTTCAGTCAGTGAAGCCTCCAATAGATAATAACTGCTGGCCTACAACTATCCCCTACGATGGTGAGCTTGATTGGTCCATTCAGACGCGTGTGAGATGACCTAGAAGCGGAAGCAGCGTCAGAGTCGGTGTCCAAGCGAGCAGCCTTACGGCGAGGGGATGCCGACCCATCAAGAGGCTCTACCACATGTAGCGCTGAGGATTTGACCGCAGTGAATGCCTTCGAATTCTTGCCGGGCAACGTCAACAGACTCAACACATCCGTCATCGTTGTTGATGGCGATGGGCAACCAACCCCAAAACAGGCAAAATAATAAACAAATTCAAATTTACCTCATCGGCACGTTTCCTCTCTATGCTACGGATAACCTCCACAGCCTTACGACGACTCAAAAGTAAGAAGAAGTTCTTCATTGTTCTCATTGTTCTGTAAAAAAATCTTTGGGAACGAATAGGTGACTGAAAGGAAGGTTACAAGTTGAAGTTGGTATCGGATTTGATTGATCATTTCTTAAGCCATTACTAGGGATGCTGTCCAACGAGCTAACCCTCCAAAGGAAGGTGAAATTGACCTATTGTTAACTTCCTCTTCGTTTATTATGTACGCTGCGCGGTGTTACGCTAGTGGCCCACCATCGGACTCCTGCTTCCATGGATTATTTGGCTTGACTATTCAACAAGTAGCGTGTACTGAAGCTATAATTCCAACGGTATCACGACATATATGCCCTAAACCACCCCTATCAAACCTTGTACTTATTCAATATGCCAAACTACGGCGCTCTTACAAAATTTACACAGCCAAATTCAGCTTCACTAAAAGAATGCAGAGTAAACGTGATTTATGAAACATTATTGTACTTGCCGACATCTATCATCGTGTTACTCGCCGATCTTGGGTATCTTCGCTACAGAAGTTAGTTGACTAGTTTAAACCGACCTGAAATTGTCAGCGCCACAGTCAACTTGCGACGAGCCCCGTAGCAAGTCTCGTGAGTCAATGTAAATCTAATGGCTTTTCCCGATCATTATTTCGTATAGGCATTGAATGGCTCTACAAATCATTTGGAAGTGTAGGGCATATTTAGACCTCACGATATTCTAGAAGGCACTATATTGATGCCGGACAACGTCGCCAACATGGAGGATGAATTTTAGTATGTCGACTCCTTTCACATACTGGCGTTAAGGTCGTAAAAGTCCGGGCAGGTAGGTAACCCCTGACGTGAAGACTCAGCATGCATACTTTTCGAGACTTCCAGGCGCAAATCAGTCGACGTCGGAGCAAAAGTAGTATCAACTAGTATGTGAGAGCTAGCTACCAGTATCACAGGCCTCATCTTGGCTTTTATAATTCTATACTCTTGAGTCTATGTTTATGTCCAATCTACGCGGGGCTTGGCCACGGTAGCCTCGATGACAAGTGATTCGGACTTGGTCCAGACGGCCCATGAGCAAATTTTACATCTTACTCAGATCCGGTAGGTAATCAAGTTACCAAAGGCGAATGCTGGAACCGTATATCGGGGATACCGTTTGGTATGTGGCAGTAGGGATTGAACACATACCGCGTGCGACAGGTGATTGAGGTTCAACCTTAGACCATACTAAGGCCATACTACTTACGGGCCAAAGACAGAATGTTGATATCGGATGTGTCCGCTGCGAGGCTCATGTCCTCTTACTTGATCAGTCTGAGGAGATGATCGATTCAGGGCCACTGGGGAAAAGTATTCGAAGTTTGCTCCCAGCGGGGAGAGAGAGGAGCATTTTTCCACAGTCAGTTTGAGTTTGACGAACTTCCAAAATAGCGAGGACTGTTCTGATTTAGTACTAGGTCTGTACAGATGACCGAATACACCTTTGCGAATGGGAGCTTGTGCGTGGGGTTGGCCATGTGGCCAGACCGATAATTCCTCCCATGAGATACAGCTACTTAGGCGGTGCCACTCAAGCGTTCATGGTAACAGCACTTGAAAAAGACTGAAAGGGAATAGTCAGTGCTAAAGGCAATAGTCAGGTTCCAGCCTAGAAGAGAGTACGTACTTGGGGCACGCGAATAGTAGTGGCAGAAAGAATAGTGTCGGGCGACTTCGGCGACTGCAACATATCCGGACTCCTCTATTGCCTGCGACGGGACTTGTCTCTTTTATCGCCTGATAGTTGTAGCTCCTAAAGATGTACCATCTCCATCGATTTCTGGGACAAACGGGGAACTGTTGCTTCGCACATCGGAATTCCTTGCCTTCGAAACGCGACCAAATCGCCAAATCATCACCCCCTTGAGAGTCGCGCATCTGCCACCCGATGCTTAAGCGAGACTTACATATTACGTTCAACTTGATATGATGATCCTTGATCTTCAGAATCCGAGGTGAATTGTACGGCCGAAGCAGAGTGCACGGTGCTCGCAACAAAGAATCAATTGAAAATATAAACGGGACAAGATCATCATAAGACCGAGGCATGTGTCCATCCTGACAGGAATAAGAAGCTTTGACTGCGGAGTTTGTGAAACATCGATGGTTCGCACATCGTGAGCACGTTGGAGTGACAAAGAGAGCAACCGAAAGCAGAAATTCCAGCAAACTGCAATCGACATCCAAAGGGAGAAGGACTTGCTCGAGAAAAGAAGCGGCCTGCGGATGGTGAGGCCAAGGACGTCCGAAAATCTGTCTCGTGAAGAGCATACGCGCTTTGATCGGCATCAAAAGCGATGCAAACAAACCAAAAACCTTCACTTGGGCCCATAGCGTGAAAGGAGGTGGGTGTACGTATCAGATATCTGTACGGCACGGGATGTCAAGCGCCAAAGGATGAGTGAGTATTTCGACCCTCGCTGCCTTAGCATACCTTCTCAGCACGATCTTGGCCGCCTGGAACAAATCTACAAATAACGGTCGATGCTTCGAACCATCGCTTGGCTTCATCAAGCATGGCACCGCTGTGAGGAGATACCCGGTGAGTTCTAAGCGGGCGCTGTTGGAATTCATAGGACAAACTGTAGGCATTCTGTGCCGGTGTTGTAGGACGTTGCGAGAAGCCACTGTCGTTCGTCCATGGGGTACGGCTATAAGAGGTTACAAGTGATAAGCGCATCATTTGATTAGCTGTGGAGCACGCAATGCGCAGGCAGGTGTTTGTCCAGACCTCATCAGTGTCATGACTGTCTTCGATCACAGTGAGTGCTTGCTCAACATAGCCGATGGCTTTGACCCTGTCTTCGGGCGTGTTCCGCGCGAGGATGATCGTGCAGATCGCCCTAAGCCATCGTGAAAATTTATTCACCGAAATGTGGTTATGATCTAGGCTCGCTCGGAGAAGCGACTGTGTGATAAAAGTTCAATATCAGGAGCCGGTATACCAAATAAGTTAAGATGCGTGACAAACCTCTAAGCATCCATATAGAACTAGGGGTAGATGGGTTCGTGTGAGCCATGATGGTCATTGTGTGCTGTCGATGATAGTTTCGAATGAAAGGAAGATTGCAACCCACCATTAATTGGGCAGTCTTTCTCAACCCACTGAGCGAGCAGACAGTATCACACAATCAGGTTTGAATGGATGTGATGTGATTGAAGAACGGACCAATATGTCGGCAACAGCTTCGTATGTGCCGAGCGCCAGAGGTCCCGAATTAACGATTTCCTATCACGGCAGCTTTGATCAAAAAAAAGTAGCACCCACGAGGGAACAAACTTTACTTCGACCAGTTGGGGTATTTGGTCCCAGAACTTTGCTCGGGAGAGAAACTCCGCTTCAAAGACCTGCAGTGTGTGGATAAAATATTGCATTCGAAGAACTTCGTCGTCTTTCTGAACCTTCCCGTTCTCCATGATGGACATAATGCGCTTTTTACAGGCAACAATTTCCGCGGTAACGGCAGATGTTCGCTCCACCTGTAATGGGCGCGAGTCAGCTATCGCAGATGACAAAAACGCAAATAGACTATGAATTCGCACATCTATCTTGCCGTTTGACGCAAGGCTTGTTTCACGAGTAGCAAACACTGGGAGTCCGGGTACATGAGTAAATGGATCTCGACGTGGCAGATGAAGTGTTTGTTACCATGCCCAGATACCGCGGAGAAACTTGCGTTGACAAGATGGCAATATATTTCGGAATCCAAATCGACCGGCGATGCCTGGCAGAGGGCCTCGAGGAGCTGTAGAGTGCGTTAAACCTGGGTCCGTTTGTGTAGTGTCAAAGAACCTACATGTTTCGCGATATCAAATAGGTTGGCGATTCTTTCCTCGCAGTGTTCCCATTCCGAACATCCTTGAACAGCACAATTGTAGGCAGTTCTCCAAAGCCACGAGACATCTTTGCTGATCAGAGGCATTGCCTTTTGGGCGCACACAGCTTCCGTAAGAATTCTGGCTGTATAAGTATTGTCATGATGGGAATACTTCTAGCTCCCAGATAACATACCAGTCTGGAAATGTTTCACCACAGTGTCAATCAAAGTTGTCCTAAGAGAAATTCGTTGAGAAGCTCCGGCGGCAAAGATGGTTGCATGACACACCTGTTGGCTGTTGGCTCTGTGAGGAGAGCCAAAGCGAGCCTAATAATGCACCTTATCAAAGTCATAGCTTCTACAGCCGTTTCGCCGCTACTGTCCAACTTCAAGGTCTTCAGAAGAGCCTCAAGCACCGAGAGAAGAACACCCTTCATCTCCGATTGGTGTGAGATCTGGGTGGCCAGAAGTAACATATTTCGGTCGAAGTCCGGAGCCTTCACCATCTCTTGTACGGTGCGAATGGCTAGAGTGGCGTTCACGTTAGCAATATAGGCTTTCGTGTCAATTCGGAGTATCCAAACCTTGATCTTCCAATCCTGGTCAAGATGCCACATTGTCAGCTCACACAATCCACGTGGCGGTAAAGGAGCGAGTGACAACAAACCTTGATGTATCGCAATAATCAATATGACATAGTGAGTCTTCGCCTCACTGGTGGAACAACGGCGGATCACCGTGGAGGCACGGGCGAATTCTCGTTGCTCTATGTAGCACAACGCCGCTTTCCGGAAGCACTTCGTGCTAGCCGCAGGACTATTCACCCTGAAAAGCTTGTGGCTACCGGCGAGATACCAATCGGCTGCTTCCGCCCACTTCTTGGCGTGGTAGTGACGATCCCCATACTGCCACAGCAGCTGAAGGATGGGTGAGCGATCAGCATCGGCGTTCGGGAAAGATCGTGTGGAGCGTACAGTAAGACATGCAGTGGTGGGAACCGTGTCGAGTTCAACTTCGGCTTCACATACCGCTGAAAGTTCCTTAATGCGGTAAGGAGCCGGAGACAGGTAGCAGCACGAACTAGGGTTACGTACAAGTGAATACGAGTTCGACAGTCTTCAGGGCTCGTTCGTGATCTTCATCCTTTGCGCAATGAAAGATTAACGACAAAAGGAGCCGGTCGACATAGCCCTCTCCGGTCCCACGACAGACTAGCGCCTTTTCCAGACAGTGTTGATGGACAGCCGTGACAAGAGTGCTTAATTTCCTTCCTTAGGTGCGGTGCTTCAAACTCCAAGGAGACTGATGAACCCACTGTTGGTGATGCATGGTCCTCAGGTCCTGAAGGATACTGGGAGAAGAAGTGGCGTTAACGTATGTGTAATCAATCGCGTGGTCTAAAATTTACTCTGTGATGTTCGCCTCTGAATATTCCATGTGATCTATAATCGACTTGAAGGCTGAATCACTCCACAATTAGACTGAAAGTCGAAATGATAAGCTTCAGCAACTTGCCATCAAGGAGGGCCGTGTCTCCTGCACTTCGTCGTTTGAGGGTAGCGAGTCTCAGCCACCGAAGCTCGCGATAGGCGGAACTTGCCTAAATGAAGGACATGGAATGAAACCAGTTGGTGAGTGGGAAGTTGGCATCTATCGATCCTTACATGATCAGGGGAAGCATCTATGGATGGGATGAGCTCCTCTAGAGTAGCTTCGGCCCTGTCATATGATCCAGCTACGAAAAATGCTTTAGCTATAGTTGAAAAATTAGCCATGTTGCCCAATGGATAAACGTCGACTAAAAAGGAACCTAGCGCCTGTAGAATAGAAATCTGATACGGACACGAAAACCGGGGGTTAATATCGGCGAAAACGCTTAGCACCGCACTTACTTTCAGCTCCGCAACACCAGGTGTTGTATTTTCTTCTAGTGGGTCTGCGAGCGTGAATGCCTTCTGGAGCCATAAGACCGCATCTGAGGGTTTGGTGCCTTCGGGCTGTCCCAACATCGATTTTCCAATCCTGTGGAACTTGGATGCCAAAAGTTGACGCTATATTTGAATTGGACCCTTCAGATGACGCCGACGGAGCAATTCCCAAAATAGGCAGCTCACAGAGTGAAGGGGCAACAGGGCCAGTCGCTGATCATCGTCTGGACACATGTGATGAATATCTGATGGAATCAACCTAGACTATAGAAGAAAGACCAGAAAGACTTGCCTGTTATCTTTTGCGACATGAAGTCGGCGACGGTGAAATTTTTCTCTTGCCATGCCTATCGAGAAACATGTCAAACGGCGTGTGAACGAAGGAATCGCAAACTCACAGCTTCCATCCGGCTGGAGAAATAAACCACAGTACCGCATGCAATAGCAGTTCGATGAACACCATCCAGATCGTTGGCGTTCCTCAGCTGTTGTTCATACTACCATAAGTTAGCGAAGTTTGATCGCAACAGTGGCAACACAGGGCCCACTTTGGCCGCGCTGGTCAACACCCTTGCAGCGACATCGTGCCTTCCCACTTCTGATGGGAACGGTTGACGATGGAATTTGATGAGTGGTTACAAGTCGTACCAGATAGGGTCGCTCCCGTTTTGCTTGCCAATTGGAGCACATGCAATAGGCCTTGCGAGACCGAGGTCAGCCTCAGGATATACACGTGCAAACGCCTCAACAGGTCCGATAACGCACTTTCTATCCCCGGCTTTGTTTCCACACCACCCTCAATGAGACGGAACCCCGCCAATCTTACTAGTCATTGTAAGATGTAAGCTAAAGTGCGAGTTTGGTAACTTGACAGGAACAACGTACGCGCCGCCACCAGTAATCTCCCATCGTCATCCGGGGTCTTGTGAATGAGGCCGGATATATTCCATAGATTGACGCCTAAAGGATCGATTAATGATGTTATTTGTTGTTCTCCACACAACAAGACCGACCTTCCTGGTCCAGGCTGTCGGCGAGGTTAACCCAGCTCTTGTTGTTCGACTTTGGGCGCTGTTCCAAAAACGCCTCGGCCAAAGAAGCCACCTGATACAGATCGCCCGTCAGAGATGGATGCGCTGGTGATTTTGGATCGTCCAATTTCGGTTTGGTTGTCAAAAGGATTTCTGTTGAATGAACAACAACACGGCCTTGATTGAGCATAACGAGCACAGTATGGAAACCACGCATACTCTTACCCTTAATTTCATCGTGTATCTGCTGCAGACTTCGCTTTCTCTTGCTCTCCGACATGAACGTCAAGAGCAGGGCACGGTACACGAGTTCGGTGCTGGTGAGAGAAACGCGTGTCACGCTGTGACTTAACGCGTCGTTCACGTGTTGTGCTCCTTGCGGTCCGACCAAGTCAGTTCAGTCCTGCCATCTTACCACTATGGAAACTGCGAACCAGCTTCCACCTGATGCCCTATCGCGCGTGGTCAAGGCAAGTCTCCTTCTTGAACTGCGCATTGTGCATCAGATTTCTTATCCCGCCACAGGAAGCAAGAAAAGAGGGTGTCTTTGCTGGTCTAAGTTCGGGTCTGGCCTCAGGTGAGCATACCCTTCCGCAATTTGACATACGGCCGAATCCAATTTTTTCTTGATTTTCTTTTGTTGTCAGCCGTTCTCGGACAGAGACTTATGGGTTTCAGTAGAAACAAGACCCTCTTCTGCGGCACACGTAAGCAACAGGGCCCTTGGTCTTATCCGTTTCTTTTTCAAATAATTTACTTACCATGTTATCCGCTGTTACTCCATTCTACGTATTAGTGACCGCTCTCCTCTCCGGGTATCTATTTACCCAGGTCGGTACCCTCGTGCACGCTCGCTCCTATATTTATTTCCTTAACGATTAGCCATGTTACTGACGACAATTTATACCAACAATAGGCTTTCACCGACACTGCAATAGCTCAGCTTCGCGCCGAGGAGGCGCGATTGGCCACCGGCTCGTCTAAAGCCGGAAATTCCCCGTTGATTCCGAGTGCCTAGCACTGGTAGTCCGATACCGAATAAATCGCAAGGTTTAATTGTTAGCCTCTTCTAATATTAATGCCGATTTCCACATACGCCACGACCCCTTTCAGGAGTAGCTTAACTGTTACGACATCGCACCACCGCCGTATCGCTGATCTTAATTGAACACGAGCTCGTTTCCGAGGTTTGCACTTACAGCCATACCCATAAATCACATCAGGGCCACCATCAGTGGGGTGCATATGCACGTTGAACTCGGAAGGGGCTTCATGACAAAACAAGCCGAGGGGCTGCACCTGATGCTATTTTCTATGGCATGACATCGCGTACTTTAGATTTCTCCTCAAGTGCTGCCCGTCACGGTCTAAAACTTCTGTCCCGGTCAATAGTAACGTTACGGATTGTGACGTGGCCTTCTCCCTGATACCCTGATTCCCTGATTTTTTGGCCAAACTCCGCTCACTGCCCAAATCCAAATCCTTCCAAGTGTCCACAAACAGCTCTGATCAATGAGGCCGCCAGGATAGCCATGTAAAGGACGTTGCTTATCGATTACCATGTTGACTGTCAACTACCAGCCCTGAGTATCCTTAATACTCACTTGGCAGCGGCGGTGGGTTCAAGGGAACTTCCGGGACCATTCTATGATATATCTTTCGTTGACATTCCAATTTTATTTACCGGGGTAACTCAGAAAGAAACTAGCAAAATAAATTTTCCGATAGCCCCAGTCTGCCTTATTTGATGATTCCTAATTCTGCGTGGAGCCCAACGGAACCAAGGCGCATCACCTCGGGTGATTGATGGATAATTGCGCGTACAAGGTTAATTGCCTCCTAGATCATCTACATTATTGACTCATTATTATTATTGATCATAAGTACTTACTGACAACTCCACTTCAAGCACCTAGACCGGCTAAGCATACGGTTGCGACGGGGCTTTGTCCCTTGAGGCACGTCGGAGGGAATAGTCGACAGAAATTCTAGCGCCCCCATCGCTACGCCATATGGTGTCCTTATGGAACGTACAGTATCGCATAACGCAAGTAGATGGAGCACCCAGAAACAGAAAGCTCTCATGGAAAAGCTTGCCAGGACCAGGGCCGCAGACAAAAAAAAAAACATCACCATAACGGTTTAACCTTCACTTGCTTGAAGTGGGGGTACATACCCTGATGATCTGCGCGCCTTGTCGCCGGGGCTCCGCTAGCCCTTCAGGAGTTTATGTGCGATAACGTTACCATATTATTACCCCACAGGGACACGCCTCTGATACCAATCACTTGATGTCCAAAGCAACAAGAAGAATTGAAACCCAAAACGACACCGGCTCCTTGGTCTGCATCCCACCCCAAAAGCACCAGCACATGCACCGATCTAGTATCTAGAGCCGCACCGAACCTGTCCATCTATCATGGAAGACGTTAACCCAGACAATGAAAAAACCGCTATACACCGCAAGCAAGCCCCGCGGCACCTCAATCCGAACTGAGTCGGGTTGTTCGTATGTATACGCACCGCTTATATGATGGGACCTCCTCAGTCAGGTCCGAACACATAGCCGAAGCCGACCCCGAGCCGCGATCTGAAAATCGCGTGATATATTTATGACGCGCCGCCGGGTGGACGCTTGGGGGGGGGGGGGTACGCTGACGACAAGGAACCAGGAGGAACGGGTTCTCATGAATCTCATCGCCACCAACGCACACTCCACATGGGTCCCTCCCCCTTCCTGTGTTACTCGTTAATCTGATATACCGATCTCCTACCATTCCAATATACGGTTATTCAGACAGACAACCACTGCGTTACTTCCCTGATTATGATTATGGATACATACTCCCCTTTATGATTTGTCCTTTGATATTAGCCTTACTAGCCCTGCGTTAGTGAGGCTCCGGCCGATCGATGCGTAAACTCATGGGTAATAATAACGCTGATTATGATTATGATTAGTCCAGGGTGGGGGGGCGCATGGATCAATATCAATCCATCGCATCGATGAATAATTTTGTAGAGGCGGGCCCTGCGCGCCCCTGCGCATAATCTTTTGCATTTTCTTCTTCGGGCAACGAGCGGGGGGGTTGAAGAGGCCCCTCAATTTTTCCACCTGAAAAAAAAAAAAAGAGAAAAAAAAATCATCCAAACGGCTCCGCAACCATCCACATTCGACACTTACACATATCGACCGACCCATCACGAATGGACGGACGGCGACCCGGACGACGGAATGCGCGGAAAATATGAAAATTCAAAGAAAACACGGTTAACTTGAAGGAGAAGGGGGGGAGAGGGAGGCACCAAAGCGCAGGGGCGCGATTGGGGTAAATCTAATCTGTAGTAGCCCGTGCGTGCCTCGTACATTACGAAGTACGGTTGTATGTATGTATGTATGTATGATGCGATTGAATTGAATAATTTTGGGCCTGCGCATGCGCTGCGCTGCCGTGGGGCCTTGCTTGACACAGATGGATTACACGGTTATCGATATCGATATCGATGGGGTGCATGCGATGATGCCCTTGCGATGCCTGGTTGGAACGGACGGGATGATGATATTGTAATGGAGACGAGATGTCACGGATGGATCTCATCCAGGAGCATCCATGATCACTTGGATCCCACATCCACATCCATCGTACACGATATGATATGATATGATAACTGTAACTCATGATACTTAGACACCACATCACACCATCTATAGTTACCTATCTAGTCTAATAAACAAGCGGCGGTGGTGTGGTGTGGTGTGTTGGTGGTGGTGCTATTCGAAGCTAGCCAGCCACGGGGAGCCTGTGGCAATGTACACACACACCACACGTCTGTCATGATCAACGCCTTCGAATTCATACATACTTAGCCGGAAGGAACCTGTGTTCTGCCTGTTGTACGTCACTTATCATAATCACAATCAAAGCTCGGGGTGTGTGGGACGTACAGGACCGATGGAATACCGATACTCATATCTGACTCGTGCTTGGCTAGCTAATAACGCCCAATAGAAATTAGAAACGAACGACCGAACGATTCAGAAGGAGAAAAAGTAGCTCATTAGAATGGTGCGTATGTAACATTTATGGTATGGTACGTACCCATACCCACTCCCTGTCAGGCATATATTTCGACCACCCACATATACGCTGACTGATCGAACACGAAGCGGACCTGACTTGACTCGACTGAGCAAGAAGGAAGAAAGAACGTGTCAGAGTCTGTCAGAGTAGGGTAGGGTTGCTTATAGTCCGCACACAGGGCATCTCATTCCAACGATCGAAGACGGACCTTGACGGAGCAACAAAACAACTTTCCAGGGTGCGATATAGACCGCAGTTCAATTCCAAATCATCTCAATACGTCGTACGTCTGCGTCCGTCAAGACCAAAGGACTGGGAAATTCTGATGTGTGTGTGTCTTGATTCTTCATTCGGTATTGCGCAGTGCGCGTGGGTACGATGTAAATGGGGGGATGTATGCGTATGGATGGGATGTGAGGTGGATCGACGTGCGTATAACTAACTAATGAAACCTATATGCGTGTAACTACAAGTTGTACTGTACCTATTGATTGTGTATCGTAATAAAGTAATCGAGGACCGAGAGAGTGCAGTTATAAATGTGAAGTGAGATAAAATTGATTGCGTTGCGGTGCGGTGCGATGAAATGCCAAGTATGTGATGTGATGATGTGCGAGTCGAGTCGAGTGCGTGGTGGATTGTGATATGAGAGGGGGTGTGCGATATAAACATAAAAAAGACGAAAAATGAAGATGCAGTCATAGCCAAATAGCGTTGCGTGCGTTACGGCAAAAAATGTAGGTGTCGCAAGAAGAATGAGCAGAAAGGCGGTTAATAAAGATAATGCAAAAAGAGCGGGATCATCATGATCATCCAATCATTAATATCGTCTCCCCCTCGCCCAGCTCGCCGGGGGTGGATACAACGACGACGAGTTCTGCACCACCGGGGTGGGATAAAACTGTACGCCCGGCGGGCCCGCATTCGCAAATGGAGCACTGGGAACGGGACTCTCCACGTGCTGCTGCTGCTGCTGCTGAGGCGGCGCGGGATACCTCACGCTGACTGGCGTCTGAGGTAGCTGCTGCTGCTGCTGGCGAAACATTGGCGGGCGGCTCCACTGCGTATCATGAAAATGCGGGAGCGAATGGAGATGGGGGTTGGGGTGGTGGTGGTGGTGCTCGTGCGGGCTCGTCGAGGCGGACTGTACGATGCTCGGCTGCGGGGGGTGGTAGTACGCCTGTGTTGTCGAGGGCGGTGGGGGCTGGTGGTACCTCAACCGTGCCTTGCGGGCACGGCTCTCTTCCTCTCGGTCCATTGGTGAGCACGCGAGGGTGTAGAAGTATAGATTCTGTAAAGAAAGGGGGTTAATTAGGGGGGGTTATAAATATAAATAGTTGGAACGAACCTGAGGCACCGCAGTACGGTGATCTTCGGTCATGGAATAGGGAGCGACGAGCATCTCGGGGACTTGTCGTTGCGCCGGGGTCCAGTGCGACGTCTGGGAAGATGTCTGTATCGGCTGTCTCGGATGCGGGGACGCCAGAGACAAGGTCGCGAACGACTGGAGGCCCTCAAGCGGGGAATGGGAGTGCGGTGCGCTGTTCGACTGTGCGTACTCTGGGATCTGGAGTGTCGTGGGCACGGGGCGCTTGTTGGGGAGATGGGAGTAGGCCGCGGTGCTGGGGGAAAAGGCAGCGGCGGCAGAGCGTTTGCAACCTGAGCGCGGGGCGTATACGGGGGTGGGGGACGTGGGCTCGGGGAGCGCAGCGGGGCCGTGGGGGAAAGACGAGTATGTCGCTGCACGGCGGGTTTGGCTGGGGGACGTAGAGCGTGCGCGATGGTATCTGGGAGACGCGTAGATACGTGTCGCGGGGCCGGTAGAAGCATGGGAGTGTTTGGCTGCGCGGACTGCTGAGCGGGCTTTCTTGAAGTAGCGGCTGTCCCTCTCCTTTGCCATAACCAGCCCCTTGAGGAGGTTCAACCAGGACTCGTAGGTCGCCTTTGTGATGTAGAGATTGAAATCCACCCCCATGAGAAACTCGCGCTCCATCCTGTTGATCTCTGGAAGGTCGATGCCCGAGACGTCTGCCCATGTCTTGTTTGTGTACGTATTACTGAAAAACTGTAAGACGACGCGTCGGTTGAGGTGAAAAGGAGTACTGACTCGTCAAGGAATTTATTCGCCATCATGAGACCCGCTACTGCTATCCGGAATTCACTACCAGGCTGTGCGGGTGTGAAGCGATTTCGGTCCTTGAGGCGGTAGATGTAGTGTAGTGAAAGGACGATAACGGACTGAGACACCTGTGTTGTCTCGAGGAGCTTCTGCATGAACTGGACAAATGTGGGAGTGGCAACGAGCTGGAGGGGAGTGGTTGATGGATTTGGGCGGGAGGAGAATGAGGGGGAATTGCTTGGTGTTGGATAAGAGTGTTCTGGTGCTGAAGTGGCGAACCAGAGATAGCAGATCATTTCGCAAGTTTTTTCAGCAATAAAATGAGCGGGGCGGGAGCGTGAAATGTCGAGCCAGTCCATGTAGGGTGCGTCAGGTTTTGGAAGAGCAAAGACTTGTTCTTGTACAGTGCGAGGTGGAGGATACACATCTTCTGGTGGCGTGACTAGAAAGAAATAGTAAGACACACATTGATAAAGGAAAAAAAACAACTGACGAGGTGCTATTAAATGTGCAATTGGAGGGAGAGACATGTTAGGTTTTGTTCTTTGAGTCATTGGAGGAGTAGCGAGTGAACAAGGAATATGCAGACGAGGCGTACGGGGCAGCGAAGGAGGAGTATAAAAGGCCATTGTTGAAGGGCTTGAGATCTGGGCGGGGTCATAGTATTTAAAACGGAACGCGTTTGTACGGGCTCGGAGGAAGAGTAAATTTGTGGACGTGGCTGCATTTCCGCTTAGAGACAAATAGGGGATACCGCGATGGCCCGCGATTTCGCCCAAGGGTTGTAACAACAACAACAGGATCGTATCCGTTTTTTCTTATTTAAAAAATTATATTATTGCTATCTTCGGCACTATCGGCACACTGGGGTTCCCCAGGGATTCCCCATAGCCTTGCCCTTATCTGTATCCCTGTTTGGTCATGCTAACCCCTTAACACACACGTGCTTGTCACGCTCTCTATCATATTCACCTCCGTCTTAGACACAACCTCGTCCGAGGCGATCACTGTCTCACGCGTCTCACTAATTTCTTCTCTTAACCTAATCCTATAACGAAATACTCCTCTAATACATCTCAATACTCAATCTCTCTCGACTCTTGTCCCAACCGTAGATCTCCAACAGATCCTCTCATATCCAGGGATGCATGCGACCGATAGATGTAGTGATGGATGGATGGATTCCCTTCTTCCATTCAGGCGCCTGTGATGAGTCACAAACTTTTTGCAGGGGCCTCGTCTAATACTAAACGCACGCTGTCTATCGCCAAATCTATCTATATTCTTGTCCGGGTCCTTGACAGTACTCTGACTTTCCTTCCTCTTTTTCTTTTCAACTCAGCTTTAGGCAGCTAAGAGAAGTAGATCTGTGCACTTACGTTATATACACCGAGGAACATTGAACCGTCTCGCCACCGTGCACCGAACAAGCAGACATGCACATACACTCCGTCCGGCACACCGCCAAACCCGCCCGCTTGTCTGTCCCGGTCACCAAACGTCACTCTACATCAGGTTCCTCGTACGCCACGACCCGTAGAAAGAAAGAACAGGTTTCAGATTCACATCATCCACGGCCTGAGCAACCAAGAAAAGGGCAGCGCAAGCAGGGCAGGCGGTTTCCATTGTCCATGCGCATCAATTACAAGATGGTTCCCAGATTCCTCTAATAACCGCGGAAGCTGAGCGTCGAGCCACCCCCAGATTCAGAACCCACAATCGTAAAAAATCATAAATCAGAGTTGTCGCAAAGCCATAAGCTCCGAGTATGCGCCGTCCTGTCATAACTAGGTAACTGACCCTTTATCCCTATTTGGCCGGGACTCGTAAGTTCCTCACCACCCTCAGATTGGCATAATGAACCATATGAAGGGATGGTAACGTCGACCCTCCAGCGCCGCTGCTTGCGGGGCGATAGAGCGCGCGATTACGGGCGAAGCACCAAAGGACCTTGCTAAGGTCATGCATGGTGTCCGTATACTGTAACATGTATCAACCTTAAAGCTTCAAGCAAGGGTCGACGACGAGCGGCAACGTCACGGCCCTTCCATCCATCCATATGTGGCGATGGGACGACACCTTCTGGGCCACGGTAGATGCCGCAAGATACCATAGTAGACCAACCCTCACTAGCGTGTTGCGTGCGTAACGCTGTTCCAGATAGCACCCGAGTTTTAAATATCATATTGATCTAGTTCTGAATACGTGGATCCGTGTCTTGGGGCTGCGCGCGGAAGTGGAGAGAGACCCTTGAGAGAACGGTACGTACGTAACTGGGATGGAGTACAGCCCTGTACGGTGATGAAAAGCCAAGATGAGATTCGGGGATGTAGATCGCGCGAGGGAGGGGTAGTGCATGGACACGACAACACGACATAAGAACAAGAAACAAGAACATAAATGAACAGACAGAAACAGTGCAGATTCTAGACAGATTGTGAACAAGTCCGCATCCCAACAACACGTCAAACATCAGTAATCAGCCAACCTTTCACCGCCACACAGGCCCACGGAGTTCCAAATTCCTATTTAGGAAACCCAACAACCCACTTGTTGCTGGGGTGTACGATCTCCCTGATCCAAAGGCAAATCTCCCCCATCATCATCACCAATCTAATAAAACCCATGGGAATCATATATCCGAGTTCCGACGGCGAAGGGGGAGTTAATCATTTCTTAATTTGGGTTTTCTTATGGAATTATCTTTTTCTTTTTTTTTTTCCGAAAAAGAAAGGATTTTTCATATTAAGTAATCAATCCCGTAAATAGAAAACTAGGCTTTTTTATCCGATTTAGGAAGTGGCGCACAAGGCCAAACAGATGACTCAGGCCGCCCGACGTTGTTTCTGGCAAACGGCAAGTTCCGAAGGGCCGCCAGCGCTTTTAAACATCATCACCCACAGCACACAAATCTTCTTCTTCTGGGGACGACGGGGAACTCGTTGCGAATTCATACACAGGGTTGCTTGTGTTGGTCTAATCCCAAAAATGCTTGGGGATCTCAATCTAAAAAAACATCAATTGGAGTCACTTGGGATGGGGTCGACGGGGGCTTAATGGATATTTGGATTCTGAAAGATCTTGCACCACTGACACTTCGACGTGGAAATTTCAAAATTCTCGCCCCCTCTTTGTCGGACCCGACGGCCTTATCCCTCTGCTTTAGCCTAGTATAGGGTTCAGTCGCCGCCAATGATTTATCAAGAAAAAAAAAAAAAAAAGCTTGCATGAACTATTATTCAACCCTTTTCGCAATTACTTGTAGGGGCTTCCGACTTGGAGCCACTTACACAACACAACGTCTCCGGGCCTTGTCAGGCTTGTATGCGGACTCGGACGCGGGGCAGACGGGCCAAGGCGGACAGGATGGATGAGCTATCAACCCCATTGGCAGTATACTTATGAATCATTGCCCCTGTTGGGAATTTTGTCGTTTGGGACGTTGAAATTCGAATACCAGGCTGTAGTGTCCGTCGCCCCCCGTCTCACGTCTAAACGGTACAAGTGCTTACCTCGAACGGGAATATCAATGCGTGGACCTAGGCGGCTGAGCCTGATACAAAGAAACCCAGATGCTGCTCCTGGACACAAATATTGCCCTAGGAGACAGGGACTGTAGTGGTCCTGCACGCGCGCGCTTCGGCTTCGTTTCGTACCTTCGATGTCTGTAACTTGCTTGTCGCGACGAGAACGAGGGTCAGGCTGTTGTTGAAATATGGAGTCTGGAAGGCCGTGGAACGTCAAGGGACATCATGATTCTCATTCAAATTTGGCGTCAAGGCTGAAGCCACCAAAAGCTTCCGTCCCTGCAAGCTGCGGCCTTGCTATGTAAGTACTTAGATGATACATAGATCAATGTTATCAACCTGGGGGCGGCTCTTGTGAGTTGTTTTCTTCTTTTTCGGAAGAACACAGGGTGGGCGGACCTGGTTCATGCCATCCATAAATCTTCCGAGATAATAGTAATTGATATTGATGGCCCATGAAGCGTGCGGGGGTGATCAACATGATTCAGGCGGTACCCACGCTCGAGATTGTGATTCTAATTCTTTACCCAAAGCTCAGGTTCGCTGATCAACTTCTAATTACACAGCAGCAGTTTTTTCCACGCCATACTCAGACTTATTGTGATGGGGCCCTCCTGGGCACGATAGGTTACCAAATTTGCTGTGATGATGGGGGCAGTGGAGATACCCCCACCCATGTAAGTATACACCCGCACGAGAATCCAACGACGATCAAATTTGACTTGCTCAGGTTAGTTCGGCCGTAACGTGTCGTGCGAAGCTACCCAAGTACGTCCGATATGTCCATCCCCCCCCAGCCATGATGCGGCTAGATCTGGGCATGTATGGTGGACTCACAATACTTACGCGAAGGAATGGTCAATAATATACGCGATGGTCTCTCACAAGAAAGAGCCTTACCGACCAATAAAAGCATGCCGGGTATTTGTACATCTGCGCCGTTTGCTTGCGCTTGCTTAGGTTTGCCCATCCATGCCTGGAAGGAAATCGGGGGAGTGGTTTGATCCGGATGTCGGCCGCCGATACACCCCTTGTCCCATGTGTTTGCTAAATTCATCAGGCACGAAAGGGGCCGCCCTTAGCCAACTTAAATTCCGCAAAGAGGCTTCTATGTCATTTGCGCCCCAAGGGTATGCTGAAGTAGACGACGTCCACCAAGGCTCCTCTACCTTTATGCTAAGATATCCACCCGCTTGGAGTTGGACATATTACATAGCACATATTGTCAACCCGGTTAACAGGATCATGATGAAGATCTACATATGTACTCGTTAGTCTACTAAGTACTTACCACCACCACATAGTGGCCAAATCCCCTTAACGTTCAACGCCGCAAGCCACTTTACGGATGGGATTCTATTTTTGAAAATTCGCCCCCCTCCAAGGCACCCTAAAGCAACCACCCATTTCGCCAACAAACAATAGGCCAAAATAGCCGACAGTCTAACCACATGTTGCCGGGTTGCAAGGGTTACCATGAACCAACCCCATTCATTCTTTTATCAAATGGATACAGGTTCGTTTCGTGCGCAACCACCGGTTCTTCTTCCTCCGGCTCCGTTCCAAACGTTCTTGGGTCTTGGCCAGGGCAAGTCGAACTCAGGGAGGAATCCACCCGGCTCACACTGACAGATGCCGTATGAGTATCATATTTACTGACTGCTGGGCGGCGGCCCTGCCAGTAAAATCTATTAGCGCCTGGCTCGGTTTGCTCCCAAATTGGGCTGACCCCGTTGTATTGGTTGTCAATCACATTAGTTTCTATTGGAAGTTCTTTTTGGCACTAAGACGTTCGGGCCCCCAGGAGACTTTTCTAGGCCGCACCAACTCATCAAGGGGTCATTCATGGTACACCGGCCTATATGCCACATGAGGAGAGATGTTCGCTCACAATCAGGGGGAACTCGCCCCAGTTATTCTCCTTACGTTCTTGGCCTCCCGTGGGTGCCGACTAAGCACTCTCTGGAACAAGCACCTCAAGCTAAGCTGCTTCATTCTACTTAGGGCAATTTCTTCTAGACACCTTGGGCGAAGTTTCATGCCACATGCCACAATTCGGATCGTCGGCTCGTTCTTACCATAACCTAAAAGCCTCCTTACGCCAGAGCTTTCGTTATTACTCTGTCTCAGTATTCAACCACGGAGACGGGCCCATCTGGAGGTGCTGGGTCGTCAAAATTCTATTCAGGCTTCTTGTACATGTATCCCTCCATTCTGATGGTAATTTCCGTCCGTAATACATTTCTCTGTCTTGGGTATAGTCCAGTCAAGATTATTAAATTTTGCTTTTCGGTGACGGAATCCAGTAGCAGCTTAAACTAGAAGGAGACATCTCGTTGCGATATAACCCGATTCGACATATGTGACAAGTCTCTCAAGCAGTCTGCATATTTTCCTCCATCATGAGCACATGTTTATAGACACAAGAAGGCTTGGACGACCCTTCCATTCTGTCCAAGTCAAGTCATCCGCCACGGTTATTGCAACTTCCGTCATCGCCGTGGCAAAGTTTGATGCAAAGTGGGTTCTCTCGGCTTGTATGCAGTAAGTACAGACCAAGCCCTATCTATGGCAACTATGGGGGTCCGTGGCGGGAACAACGTCATCACGTCAGTTCCACTTCAATCTAATCCACTTAAAACAACTTTACCGCCCATCATTCGCATCATCATTGAAATTTCTCTTGAAGGCTCGGCTCCCAATTGAGGTGAGCCGCATCTAACATATGTACCCATCCCTTCTAGGATCAATCAATCCGATTGCCATGTCCCAAGTTCTCCGAGGGATTATGTTATACCGTGAAACCTTTCATACCGTACAAATGATAAACTCACGCAGAGAGAAATAGTTACCGCTTTGCGTTGGCCTAGCGCCGCCCTAAGTAAAGTGCTCAGATCTTCCTGTGTGACCAAGGTATACTTGTACGTATTTAGTGTGTGTCTGATCATATGGCATATGCTCTTATTCGCACAAGGAGGAAGGATCGAGGGTAAGTGACCCTCACCAATCATGACGAAACGACCATGGCCCGAACTACCCGGGGTGGGGACTCCGAGGTTACAGATGATTGACAGTTGGACGAAAGGCGAGGACGATAGGATGGTCCGAGTCGGATATGCAGCGAACTCAAGGAGGGCCAAAGACTGGATATTACTATTCGTATTGCATAACGTCAGTGTTGCTTAGAATGAAGAGAACGGGCTACGTACAGTTAAATAATGTGAAGTCGGCCCTTACATATCGGGGGAACCGAATCCCAAGAAAGAAAGACATCTCACATAAGGCAAAGCTTTGGAAATCTGTTCACCCTGCATTACGGAGTGGCCTGTCAAGGATCGTCATCGCTGTAAACAGAGAATGGACGAAAGAACCCATGCGGCGCCATCATCTATGTATTACAGTGACCATCAATCTCAAAAGGAGCCGCAAATGTCGACTGCAGAAGAAAGATGAAAATGATGGTGGATGTTTGAGCGTCTTCCGAGATTGTTACTTTTTACATGCCATTTTGGTCCATTCCTGGTGCCACGACTGATAAAACGCACTCCGCAGTGCCTCAAAGCCGGCCAAGTGGGTCACTTCGGCTTGCCCTTCCCTGGATACAGCGGGCCGTTCAGCAGAGCGAGGATAGAGCGGGCGAAACGCTTTCGCGCATGAATTGATAGTGTTATACATCTACGTCCGACGGCTGCATCGCGCACTACAGGGGTTATGCACAGGTAATGGGTGCTTTAAATGTGAAGGTTTCGAAGCAACAGCGATGTCCGGAGGTCGAGAAGATCTGACCACGGAGACAAGGAAGTTAAGGAATAAGACTTGGATATAAAACACATGAATTACCGTGACGATGCGGAACAACATTTCAGGCTGTTTGAACAAGACATCTTCTGAAGTCTTTGAGTGACATTTCGACTTTGTCAGGTGGTCATGTGCATGCCCGCTAATCCGAGATTCATAGGTATTGATCCCATGCCGCTGTCTGAATCCGTTTCAAACATTTCGCAGCCAAGTAACTGCTAAGACCGACAGGTAGAAATTTTCAAACAGAGCTTGTCCCGAATTGTTCCTAGTCAATCGGCGTGTGTAGAGATGAAAAATATCTGTGAACAGACCGAATCGCTTGGATACTGTGATAGTGATGATTTGTCGACATGAGATGCTAGCACTTGTCGATAATGATATGTGCAGAGCCAAAAATAAAACACCTGATATAGTGCAACCACGAGGACTTTTGGTCAGATTTTGGATCCAACTGGGATCAGGAGTCACAGACGTCCAACGTCCAAACCGGCGCCAGAACAATGATGGCGTCAGGCGGGAGGATGGGAATCTGGTGGGATGGAAGTCTATTCGAAGGCAATTGGTTGCGATATTCCAGCAGTTGAGGATTGAATAGCGCTCGGAGCAGCGATGATTGGATTGGATGGCTTCAGCTCCCTCGAAGACAGGATCCGAGAAGATCAAACTCAAGATCTAAATGGTAAATGTCAGCGTATGTAGCGTTCTTGGCTGTTGTAGAACAAGGCTTGACATCGTATGTACGTATTTACCCTAAACAGAGACCAGAGTCAGATGGCGAACGCCTCTGGACTACGTTAAAGGATCCTGCCAACCAAAGTGAGGATGGCATGCCTGGCCGTGATTTGGGGGCGTCAGTGATCGTTTATTCCAAGAAATGATGCCGCAAGTGCTGAGTACTTGATAGCTGTGTATTGAGTGCCAACCGCAGTAATCTGGAGTAATGCATCGATGTGGCCGGATATCGATGCTTCTCGAGGCAGCCTTGCCTTTCATGACCGAAGAACAACCAGCTTTGATCTAGTACACAACGGTCGGCCCATAACCAACACAGAGGGTCCAAGAGTTTCATGCTACCGATTGGCCAGTCTTAGGGCCAGATTATTGTAAGTAATAGATGCTTACCAGCGGAGCGGAACTTCTGAGATTGAGTCTTGACACGAACCAGGTCGAAATCGAGAAATTAATCTTTCACTTATACTTTGTGCGTGCGAAGGATGTGGATGTTGCTGAAGGTTGGACAGAATTACTATCTCCCGGTGAGCACCATAAGCGGGATATCCCACCGCCATCCCATTGAATTACTCACGGGGTCCAGCGCACATCTTGGGGTTGACATTGGTGAATTCAGTTTCTGAGTTCGGAGACAGGGTCAAAGGCCGATGCAGATGCTCAGCCTCAATGTACACACGTTCGACCCGACAACGATGTACGTAGCGGAAGGGTGGAGAATCTGCTAACAAGGTGAGCATCACTTTGCGCTCTGACTCAAAGTTGGACACGCATATACCACGGAACGGAACTGCCCCTTAGCCACAAGGAGTGCGATGTAGTAAGGAGCGGCTTAGTGGGGCGTATCTGACTTGCGCGCTGGGAAACCATCTTTGTATAAGGCAGCCAGAGCCTAGAGAAAGAATGGCGATGTAACGAACTGGACTTGGACGTGACTGATGAATGATCGGTCGCAGCTCTGTGCGGCTAGAGTCAGCTCTAATTAAGCCCGAGGTTGTAAAAAGATCTTGCCTTTACTCCGTGTGGCGAATTTGGCGTCTACAAAGCCGAGTCAGGCTCTGAGGTAACCCATCTCGCTACCATCTCGTCATGAAAGGGGGACTCGCCGTACTCTCAATACGAGCAAAGCCCGATACGCCGCCTGTCACGTAGGCCGAAAGGACGACGTGATCGTTGACTATTTCTGAGTGAATGGGAAATGTGAGACCTGCAAGTGATACAAGTGATACCACTATGAAGAAGACGTTCTGGACATGCGTTGTCATTACGATACAGAGTGTATAGAGTTCAATGCTATGTGTACGTACGTAGTGCGGCTTCCGTCCGACGTCGTCTGGACCAGTGCCAGATAATGAATGCCCCAGAGGTATACTGCGAGGAGAAGCGTCTGTATAGTGCTTCGTCCCTCCCAAAGGATCAGTTTGATTTTGCTCCTTACTGGACCGGATTTCGCGGGCTAAGACAGCCAGCACCCAGTTGATCGGCAGAACCTCTGGATTATGGCGAACTGGGACCAAAATCCCCATGTTGTAGGATTCTATGTCTATTGAAACGGCATTCGTGAACATATTTAACGAGGGAAACGGAGAAAGCGTACGTGACTGGCATTAGTTTCTCTTGCTGGAAACTCGAACGACTGTCAACCCCATTCTTGAAGTATAGGGGTGCCGCTTCGTAGGCTTTTCAGAGTCTACCTATCCCGCCACCGACCACGTACATTGAAGCCAAGGTCGTCCTAGGAATTGTTTTTGAATGAATGGGAAGACGTCCACCCCCTGGCGGCTCGAGATTAGCTATCATGCCTGTGGAGTCTTAGTGTCTCGCTTGCATGTAACCAAGCGCACAGACCGGCGAGGTCTAAGAAAGCATCTGTAGGCCCTCCTCGCATTTATTCAAGACGTAATAAGGGGCCAGATCAGACTCCGTCAATACATCGCCGGAGCACGGACGTCCGGTAGCTTGGATGTTTAAAGCGTAGCCACGGAAGAGGACAGGAGGCTTAAAAATCAGGCATGTATCTCGGATATGCAGGCCTACAAGCACAGTTCTTGAAAGGAGCACTTGAATATTAACCTTGTCACGGCATAGTACATGATGGGGAAGTAAGGCAACTTGGTTACTATATTGCCTCCAAGCGCTAGCTTAGCCAGGATTGAAGCAAGAGATGATTTTCTGACATAGAAACAACATAGAGGAGACCATATTTATGGAGAGAAAACCTCGCTTGTCAAACGTGGGTGATTCTATGATTACGTAACCGTGGCCTCTTGTGCTCAACTGCCACCTCCGCTTTCTTCTTTTCATCTACCTCCCTCTGATCTTTGTATGGGCTCTGGGCCCATATATCACACCATTAAAAACAAGAACTTTCCTTTAATAACGGTATCGAGACGTTGGAAACATGGGAATTCAATTCGGATCCTTCAACTCTATTTGTGAGACCGCTGCGCTGGTGGTTTGCCCTCTAGTAGGCACGGAGCAGGGAATCGAGCCGACATGCTACAGCAGGAACGTGGATGTAGGAGGGACGTTGATCTTCCAGCCTTGTGCGTTTTTATTTTACAATGGTGCTGGTGCAGCGAGGGGACTTACTTGGGCTTTTCTCTTTAGCGACATGTTTCGTCCACATAGTTGCAATAATAATGACGGCTATCATGATATACCACGTACGCAGCAAATACACTGCCGTAGGTGAGCATTGGGTGTAATATCGATGTCTCGAATGAGACTCAGTCGGAGCTTCCCAGGTCGAAAAGAAATCGTCACATTCTTCTGGTTATACGCAGTAATATCACTGCTTGCATTATTCCTTGACTCTGGCATTATACCCACTGCCAATGTGACATATCCAGTGAGTGCCAGCGCTGATCTATTCCAGCAAATGTTCTGACTTTTATTGCAGTGGTTTGCGGCAGTATACGCTGGTCTCGTCGCAGCAGCATACACCTGCCTCCTCATCAACGGTTTTGTCGGTTTCCAATTCGCAGAAGACGGTACCCCGCTCTCTCTATGGGTTTGTCCCTGATTTTTATTTTATTTTTGCTATTCATCCTGATCCTGGTCCTAGTTCCTCCGCATCTCATGCCTCGTCATCTTCGGCCTCGAATTTTTCATCGCCATCGCAACGTTCAAGAACATCGCCGGAATGAGCTACTCGAAGCCGATCGCGCTCTGGATCATGTACATCCTCTGGCCGCTCATCTGCACCGTCATCTATATCGTCTCCCAGCTCGTCCTGGTCTTCCGCACGCTCGAGGATCGCTGGCCCATCGGCGACATCATCTTCGGTGCTGCCTTCTTCGCCGTCGCGCAGGTCCTCCTTTTTGCGTTTAGCGTCACCATCTGCGATGCTATCAAGCACTACATCGACGGCCTCTTCTTCTTCACACTCTGCATGCTTCTCAGCGTCATGATGGTGTACAAATATTGGGACAGTATCACCGTACGTTCCTTAACCTCCAGTCCCCATCTCACACCGTTGCTGATCTCCACAACAGAAAGAGGACCTCGAGTTCTCCGTCGGTTCCAAGGCTGCCGTGTGGGAAGTCAAGGACCCACTCCTCGCAGGCGCCGGCACATCGGACTATCCAGAAGAGGACGCAAGCAACTACCACAGCGGTGCACCCGCATCGCTCGTCGGCGGCGTTAGCGGACAGCAGCTGTACAACCCGCAGGGACAGAAGGGAGGCTATAGGGGCTACCCGCCCACCGATAACAGGTATTGAGGTGCGGCGTTGTCATCATAGGTACATACATACCACGGACGGACGATCCTGGGGGAACATTCATAGACCGTTTTTTATTATTTATTACTTACGCAACTTCCTCTCTTTTTTGACAATCCTACGCGTAGATTTTTCCACTTTGCCAGAGACCTTCATAATTGGTACCCCCCTTTTCGCTGTAATTTTTTTTTATATCTCGTGTGATATGCACGTCGCTACCGATTGGCGAGGAGGCTCTTGAATAGGCAAGCTCCACAAGAAACCAGATGAAGTTGAACAATAGTACTCGCGAATTAGAGAAAAGTAGGGTAACGCAGGCAATATGAGATGCCGGAAAATTTGTCTTGGAAGAAGAAAGTGAAACGGATGGTTATGGTACAGTGCAATATGATGGATGAACATCGAACTACAGACGGGCGTCAGATCAAGGCACGCACAGTGCACAAAAACGCCATGATAGATGAATAAATCGCTAGCCCCTGCGACGGGTGCGCTCGTCCATGTTGAAGATCGAGCCGCACCCGCCGGGCAGCGCGGTCCTTGACCCCACAGGACTTTCCTTCGTCGGGCACGCAGAGCAAGAAAACGCGAGAAAAGGAGGTCGTACTTTCACAACGCCCTCCAACCCCAAGCCAAGCCCCAAGCCCCAACACAACTAACTCCTAACCAATTTAATCGGCCTTGAGTCTCTCCGGCACGTCGCCGAGGCGCTCGCCAACCTTGACCTTCTGTCCCGCCTGCACCGCGAACTCAAAGTCCTTCGGCGCCTCAAAGACAAGCACGATTGTGCTGCCGAGGCAGAACCCGCCCATCTCTTGCGCGGCGATGAGGGGTTGTCCGTTCAGGATGGGCGAGGCCGCGGAGTACACGGCTTCGGAGTAGGTACCAGGGGGTGGGGGCCGCCCGCGGACGTTCGTGCGGAGGGCCTGGGGAGGGGTATTAGCTGTGTGGGTATGTAGGAGGGATAGAGTAGGGGAACTTACTTGATCAAAATTGAGGATGATGCTGCCGACGTTGGTGGCACCGACAGGTACCATGCTGAAGAAGCCATGTTTCCAGCGTCCGAGGAGAGCCACGCGCTCGTTCAGCACAAAGAGGTTCTCGAGGCGCTTAGCCATGTACGGTGACACCGAGTAGAGCTCGCCTATGTATTTCATCAGTCAATATGTGATCACACGACAAAGAAAGACATGCGACTAACCGACAAAGTGCCGGCGCTTCTCGACGACCCATGCCGTGGGGCTGTGGAAGCGATGGTAGTCGCCTGGTGCGAGGTATATGACGGAGAAAAAGAGGGCATTTCCAGGCTTGCACGTCTTCCCCGATGCGCTCCTGCGTTTTGTGTCGATGGATGCCTTGACGCCCATCTCGCGGGCGACAGAGGCATCGTGCACGAGCGTGTCTTGCAGGCTCTGCTCCGGCTCCACGGACGCATCGACCTGCGCACCAAACTTCTTCGGGGGCGCCCCAGGTTCCAGTGCTGTGTCCGAGTCCGTGGTGGGGGTCGTCGTGCCGCTGGTGGGGGAGGCGTTCCCGATGAGCTGGTCGAGGCTGTACTCGATGCCGTTGACGTTGGCAAACTCGCGGTCGTCGACGATGCTCATATCGCGATTGTGGTGCTCTGCGGGCGTCGAGAAGACGGATGCGGGGGAACCCGGGCGTTCGACGCCAAGCAGCGCATCGAGCGAGTACGTGATGCCCTTGACCTGCTCGATGTGCAGGTCCTGGATCGTCCCGAAGTGGAGCACGGTGCCGTCGGCGGGGCTGACGAGGACGGCGGGGTCGACGGGCCGCACGCCTGCCTTGAGTTTGCGGTAGAAAAAGGCACCGAGCGAGGGATAGGTCGTGAGGTCTGCAGGCTCGATTTCGTCGAGATTGCAGCCGAATGCAAAGGCGTAGAGACGGAAGCCCCAGGGACGCATCCAGACGGGGAGCTCGAGCGAGTTTACATAGCCCCAGAGGCGTGACATATTTCGCAGAGGTAGTGCACCAATTACATGGACCTGTAGCGAGGTCAGCTTGGAGCATAGGTCGCGGTCATCGTCGTCCTCACCTGCCAGGGCCCCTTGAGGCGAATGACCTCCATGCCGTTTTCATCAACCTCAACCTCCTTCCGTGCTTTTTGCAATTTTTTACGGTACTGAATGGCTACAAGAAGCAGCGCCCCGACCGCCAGCGGCAGTGGGTACCACTTTGTAGGCGTTTCCGTCCACGCATTGATGAGTTTGCCTGGTAAGAATGAGCATTGAGGTGGCACCCCCGCTGACCAGACACGCACGATAAAATGGTTCGCCTCTTCCACTGGCACTCGGACCCTCATTCCCCGGCCGTGTCGAGTACGCACGACTGCGGACTGTTTTTATCAGTGCAGAAGTCTTGTTCGTGCTATGCACCCAGCACTTTGCAAACACTGACGAGGCCGACGCTGACGATGCATTGAGTACTCTAGAGGCGGCGTAGAGCGGCTTGCGCCCTTTTGTAAGGATCGTCTTTCTAGAGAAGAGCATGAGTCTATATCATGGGCATGAAGAGGGATTGTCGTGTGCGGCGAAATGGTGCCTTCGGCTACGGGTAAACGTACGAATTCAGTTCCCGCGCGGCGCCGTGCGATGCCAGGGGTATCACGCGCAATCCCCCCCGCATTGTGCACATTCTTTTCAGCATTTTATTGATTCTTTTTCATGCAAAGGGCGAGGTGGAAGAGGAAAAGAAGAAAAATAGGCGCAGTGATCATCCGGTTTCAGTTACTATAAACATCAACTTTCTTCCGAAAATCCGAGGACGGTCTGTAAAAGGGCTTGGAAAGGACAACAAAGGGATAAAGGACAGTGGCTATTACTTCGTACTAAGTATTCAACACTAGCTGGTGGTAAGACTGAATTCGTAATAATGAATTCAATCCGCAGTTACATTCTCAAAAAAGAATCATTCGCGGAAATCTGATTTGGACGGCATAAAGTCAGCGGGCACTGGTTAATCAGCTGAGCGATGACGGGAGTGAAATATAAAAAGTGTTTGTGCAAATGTAGGCCGTTCTGGGGAAGGAATGTCGCAAAAATGAACGAACTTGCAATCTGCAAGCTCACGCCACTATCCCTGGTGAAGCGATCGACACTGGCCTTGTAACGCAGGCCGGCTTCATGCTTCTGGCGGGAAGGCGCGTCGTCAGCGATGCACATGGCACAGTACTTGCAGGAATACTTCTTGAAGACCCAATGTTCACTCATGGTGGTATTAACCTCAGGTATCGAGTGCTGAAATACTACCATCGCAATCAAGGAATTTTACAGATGAAAGAAGGTCCATTTATCTTTAGTTGACCTGTGAAGGACTTGAAATCAGTATGGCAGGGACAGAGGTATATACTTCGTTTAACGTCCCCCTGCTGCGGTGAATCAGTATGTCAGAACACGAGTCAGTATGGATGGATGGAGATGAGGTGGAGCTGTTACTGTCGAGCCTGAGTTCATAGTAATTTATCATAGATGTCCTGCGAAGGACTTGAAGTCAGTATTACAGCAGCAATGGAGGAGATCGACGAGTAAGGGCGCCTGGCTTAATTTCTTAGATGGTTTCGTTGGAGCTGAGGCAATGTAAATTATTCCTTGCGACGATGAGTGGCGCGACATAGCAGACGGCGTGCGTCACATCGGTGACAGTCGGCGGATTGCTAGGGACGGGGGGCCGGGGGGCGGGATATTATATGTGTTGGTAAGGGAGACGAGAGGAGCGAGTGCGGGCTGGGCGTTCATTGAGTGGTAGGAAGCAGGGCAAATGTCTCCTTTCAACGGATTTTGTTTTAGCCCACGCGAATGACGATGGGGTCAAACGATGGGCGACTAAAAAATAATGGCTCGCAAAGAAGGGATCAACCGTAGGGCGTGTGCAGTCATAGCACAACTCACATCCATCTGAATTAATACAACCCCACGTTAAATTACAAATACAAATTACCTCTACAGAAAATTAGGCGAAAGAGGACAGCATCAAGGCCGTTGCGGAAGGAGATAACGGTAGTGCCAAACGACTGGATGGCCGCGTCTGTGTCTCTTCAATACCGTTGCAGAAGCACCCGCATCCTGTCGGGCAAATCGGCACATCAAGACTATTCCAACAAGATATGTGCGTGACATGGAAACACTGCAAGCAGCTTCTCGACAATCCTATGAAAGCCAACTTGAACGAGGATCGCCAGGATATTAAAGTTACGGGAGACCTACCCTTGACAGGAAGCCGACAAATGGTACACTTTGCCATCGAACACGATACAGTGCACGATGGACAGTGACTAGCATTCTGGGGCAAAGCCGCGGAACATCTCGTGCATGTTCGAACAATGCCTATACATTTGTGGTCAATTGGAGTAGAGAACGGAAGCGGTGGTGATCTTTTACCGATTGTAAGTTTCCGGTTTTTATCGAGGGGCGTCAGTTGCCGTCTGACCGATTTCAGAAGCTCGATGCGTTTATGATACAACTCCCATCTGCACATGATATCTGCGTAAAAGCGCACATGCAACCTAAGCTGTTCCAGGAAAGCCTCATTGAACAAGCTGATCGGCCTTGGAAGAAGAAGGATATCAGCCAGAGGAAGATGGAGCAGAGACAGCGACGAACTTTTCTGGGACTACTTCAATTGGTGGTTCAAACACAATCGTTTTTTTATACCCGACAACACGAGTGTTACTAGGATCGGTGACTTGTGCCAAGGGCGTCCGTCGATTATGACCAGCGGAAACGGAAGAGAAAGAGGGTGACGCCTTCAAAGGATATGACCCAGGTTCATTCCAAGATTTAGACGTGGAAGTGGATGGCGAAGAAGGCGACTTCGGCTCTGGGCCTAGCATCCCCTGCTCCTTGCGTTGTGGCCTAGGACGTCGTGTCGCTTCAGCTTGAAGGGTCATTTGCAGACGTGGTCGTGTTGTCCCGGCGGACGCATTTGCAGGGGAGGGGCTGGCACTGGCCGGCCCCTCAAGGGGAGTCGTTAGACCCTCCTTTAATGAATCTTGGACACCGCTCATAAATTGTCGCATGGATCCCGTGTTGAAGAGACTAGACCAGGAACCACGTGAGGAGGTGGACGATGGGACTGAGGTTCCGAGCTGTTGCTGTGGGACAGTGGGTGTTGAGGGGCGACGAGGCCACATGGGTGGTCGTTCCGTTTGAGGGCCCCGAGATAAGCTGAAGTAATCCATCCCGCCGAATTTCGGTGTGCCATTGGAGATATCTATTCCATCAAGGCTGACGGTCGCCGACGAATTCGAGACGATCAGATCGTAGGTCTGGAGAAGGAGGACAGATAACATAGCCAACATCTGGATATCCTTAGTTTTTGAGAAGTCGTTGTAACTAATGAGACAAATTAGTAGATGAAGTGCCAAAAACATCAAATGCGGTGCTTACAGTTCCAATACTACCTTGACTGCAAGTGCATCGAAGACAGGAACACTTTGGGAAGATGATGGAACAACGACTTGGAGAGTTTTGAAGGCACGCTCATGGTCATATCGGCCATGAAGCTTTGCGAATCTTGCATTCTGTGCACAGACTTCCTTGAGACCGCCCCCACTCCCACTCTCACGCGGTTTTCCGACATTGTCTGCATCACCGAACACATAGTCCCGCGCCACCTTGGGATCGCCTCCCACAATATTGGTTGTGGGGCCCAAAAACACATTACTGCGGGGAGGGGCTGCGAGCAGAGCATAACTCTTCAGCAATTCCCCAAGCGGCCGTCGTTCACTGCCATCTGAAACTTGAGACTTGGCTTTTGCCTGTAGGGTGAGTAAATTTGTCATAATGCGTAGAATATTGTGTGGGTCGACTAGTCGACGCATTTCGTTGGCCTTCTGTTGTCGGTCCTTTGCAGCAAGGTTTAGGCGGCGCACAGCATCAGATATTAAGGAAGGTGATTGGAACATGCGAGGAGCAGATACAGGCTCGGCTGGCACGGGAGGTGTGAAAACAGGTTCCTTGGAAGGGGTTGCGGACGGATCTGATAACCCACGCAACACGTTCTTCACAGTACGTGTCGGTGCACCGAAGAAGCAGACCAATTCACCTAGCAGGAAGGAAGAATTCAGTACATCGGTAAGAAAATATACATAAAGAAGCCTACCGTTAGGACCGAATGTTCCTTGCGAGGTTCTGGGCTCGACAAGGTATTTCACAGTCCTCTGACTCGTGGACGAGTTGTCCCTATTTTTGCGTCTCCCGATAGCAACTGTCGATTGCTCATTTTCGGAGGACGAAGACTCCGACTCCATAGGAGTGGCCACCCCGGGACGTTCATTATCACGGAAAAGTAGAAATCGTAAGCAACTTTCGAGGCAGGGGCGCTGCTGCTCGCGAATGATGCTGAGACGTCGGAGCATGAACGCACGGTCTTTAAGGGATGTGAGGGGATTGCGCTCGAGGTCGACTATTGGCGTGCTCGATGAATCTCGCGACTGTGGGTAGTTGCGAGGAAAGATGAAAGTTATGCGGATGAACACGGATGTGCTTCCACCCCAGGGCCCTTGGAATCCGAGAGTACAGGTTCGCTTTTTCGTAAGGTCATGCTGGAAGGATTGAAACAGTTGAAGAATGGGAGGGTGGATAGGTACCAAGGTAAGCTCACCTTCTCCAAGTTGATTTTATGTGACTGTAGTTTCTTTAATACTGAGGTTATCCTAGAAAACTGTCAGAAAATGGTGGGATGCAGATGGCGTTGACGTACTCATCCTGCAGAATTTGAGTTTGACTTTGGCTCACTTCTCCTTCACCTCGCGCCAGACTCTCGCTTCTGCACCTCTTCTCCCTCTCCCTGTCTTCATTGTCGGTATCTGGATC
The DNA here is from genome assembly GCA_018856295.1 of Blastosporella zonata. NCBI lineage: Eukaryota > Fungi > Basidiomycota > Agaricomycetes > Agaricales > Lyophyllaceae > Blastosporella > Blastosporella zonata. Next base: position 3,926 of record JAFLHD010000027.1, on the reverse strand, counting down.
CATAGACCCAATTGCGAGCCCATCGCTACTTGTATTCCGATAATGATCCATAAACTTCTCCCCGAGCCTCGACCCCTCCGCACTCTCCCCAGCCCCACCATCGCTACTACTACGGCGTTCGCCGACCTTGACATTCGACAGCCAAGTAATCGCGTCCATCGGCATCCGCGAGGAGTTGTTATTGGGACCTCCTCGGCTCATAGTGCCGCCTTGATTGCGTGCATTCAAGACATGCATCGGACGTGGAGGTAACGGTGCGCGTACCTCCGCCAGGATCGAGCGGTGGCCAACTGGGGCGGAAAGAGCAGGCAGATGTTCAATACCTTCGGGTGGGTTGCGGTATGAAATGCTTGGCGAACGCTCGCTCCGGGATGGTCGACGTCCTCTGTTTGGGGACACACAATGGCCAACTTCCTATCGACAATTTAACCGTCTGGTAATTCTTGTAGAGGAGACACAGAGAACGTACCTCCATGACTTCAGGCTCCAATGGCCAGAAACGTAGGGTACGGTCCTTAGACCAAGTAATGAGCTGATACTCGTCTTCTCCGCCCTTCCTCCACACAAATTCTTTCACCACATCAGTATGGCCTTCGAACCGCTTCACCGGCGCATCTGACCTCCCCCCGCCGTACATCTCCAGGGGAGTAAATCCGCGCTGAGCGAGACTCAGCACACCACGTCCAAAGGGAAGCGTACGCGCACGCCACACTGGGTATGCCGTGTGGACAGTCACTTTAGGGTTGAGATCCGCAGTGGATGTATCCCAAACCTTTATGGTCTTGTCGAGGGAGCAAGTAACGAGCTCGTCGCGCCTGTCATGTGCCCAGTCGATACCATAAATTTTAGCATCATGCGCTTTGATGCGCTTAATAGGAAGAGACCCTTTCTGTTCGTGACTGTCAGTAAACTCAAAGGGAGTGGTTAGGGTCGAGATACTTACCCTACGGTCCCAAATGAGGACTTCGTCAGCGTGCGATGATGCAATAATGTTTGCGTCCTGGCGATTCCATTTGACCTGAGTTCCACCGGCTACGGAATATATGATCAGGCTTCCGTCGTCGAAGTCGAAGGACGTCACAACCTACCTTTGAATGCAGAGAGGCCAAAGATTGGTTTCCGAGTTTCCCGCAGATCCCAAGCCCATAACCATGAATCGATCCCGGTGCTGATAACCGTATCACATTCCGTCGTATGCCAGTTAATGTCGGTAATGGCACGGTAGTGGGCTTGAAGAATGAACTCGATTGACGTTTTCCCCACTAGAAGAAGATTCCAAATCAACCTAAAAACAACACTTAGCATTTCGGACACGGGGGAAGCAATTGAATTTGAGGGCGTACAATTTCTCGCTCGAGGTAGACACGATATATTCAGCACGCGACGGATGGGGGTTCCACTGCACATCAGCTACGTCCCAGGTACCTCCCTGGGGAAGAAACCGAGGGATTTCTAGAGGTGCCTCTAAATCGATGATGAAGAGCCCTCGTCGACTGTCATAATGTCAGACTTAATCTTGAGATATGTAAGGCAGACGCACGCAGCCAGGACAATGTCACGCGAGGAAGGGCTGATACTCATCTGTACACGGTCAGTTACACTCAAGAAGTACAGAGGAGGGTCAACATACGTTTCCGACCGCGTCACCGACAAGACCCTTCATGTCGATTTGCAAGCTCCTCTGAAAGTTGGACCCTTCCTCAGGAGACGCGGGCTCCGACGTCACCAGAGGTTTGTGCTCTTCCACTACCTCAACCATGCTCCCGCGCCTCTTCCCAAGTCGTTCTAAATCTGATTCAACAAGAGAGGCGAGCGATGATCGTCGGGAATTTAGCAGGCTTGCCGGAGGTGCGAACGCTGGGTTTCGTTGCCATTCTTGACCCGAGGAGATGGATGGCGTAGTTGAAAGTAGAGCGTGTTGCCTCAAGTCTATACTGCTCCGTCGACTAATACGCGGGTCATCCAAATATCGAGACTGTCGAGTCGGCGATGCCTCGGACATGCACGCACAACGCTAGTGCTAACGTCCAGGATTTTCGGCAGTTTCGTCTTTATGTATATTGTTCGCAGAAAATGCGACACCCGCAATCTTCCAAGAGAACAAAGTCTATGGAAGAGAGTGTAGGTCCTGTTCTTGCGCGAGATTTGACCACCACCTCAAGATCAGCTTTCGTTATCCTCGCCCCACCTATCAGGATATTATGTAGTATTAGCATTGCGCGCTGATTCATTTTCAAGAGAACATTACCTATAGCGCAGGCTTGAGATAGAAATGTGGTCGTTGTCGCCGTCGTTGGTGACCAACTGCACTAATTCCCCATTAGGTTACGTCCTGACCCTGATTGAGAAAACGTGAGCACAAGAATTCCTGCGGAGTATATTCATTGGTCAATGAAAGATAGGTAATTGAAAACACTATCTGGCTGATAAAAAGGGAGCCAGAGCCTTCATATATGTCAATCGAACTTCTTATATGTTCGGCTGCTCTCTTGTCCTCAGCACTGCAACTCAGAAGTCAAAATATCCCAACATGGTCACTCTCTGAAGAGATCTTTTCCTCTTCTAGTGCTTTCTCAGCGACACCACTATCTGTGCTCTATGAGAAGGACTCTACTTTCCTAGGTCTCAGAATGAAGAAGACGATGTTATGTGACGAGGGTGTCAAGTGAGTTGCGAATCCATGTATGGCGCGACGGAAGTTATTTATTTCAAAATACAGCTCGCGCCGGTTACATTGAGGCATGGCATCTGTTCTGCTCCATTTTTGAGAGTATAAACGACCCGGATAAAGATGATTTTGTTTGCTGTACGAAGACAGGCAAGACGAAACCGGACTCTTTCTATCGTTTTACTAACAGAAAGGTTAGGGCATTTTCTTCGACCAACCTATCGGTGTACACCGATTACGATGAAGCTTGATCTCTCTGCAACCCGTGAACAACCATTGCGGCACTTCGAAAGACGGTGTGGTGGAATCAAGGGCAGGGCTTTGCGAATCGCATGGTTTAATGACACATGGGTATATTTCTTCACTAACTTGAACGCTTAGGGACGGTACATTCACCTCTTTGCAGCAGAGGTAAACAACCAGAATGCCAAACAGTCACGACTCCAGCTAACCTTACTTCTCTGCTATCATCGGTAAAATTACATGTCAGGTTCTACAACCCTGCCGCAACCTTTGCTTAGGAAATGGATGTATAAGAGATACAAGAACCCGACATAATTCAGGACGATGTGCTTTGCGTACGAGGATTATGAATATAGACGCTACTGCGATCTCGACTTGTACTGATCCTATCTGACAGCTCTGGTATCATGAATATCATTTTGATACAACGGTCACTGCTATCACAGAGGTCTTGACACCAGAATATGGATAGAAGAGTATTCATAGAAGAAGAAATACGGAAAGTTGACGGAAAGCATAGATAATTAATTGACGGATGAGAGCCTAGGCCAATGCACCTGGTAAAGAAACCGCCTTCCATTCCCTCTTCCCCAAAGCCGTCTCATACAACTCGTAAGCCTTCTTGGAAGTGAGGTAACAAAAGGAAGTGTACGCATCTTATTTCATCTGTGTTCTGTGACATTTGATGAACAAGTGATTTTCCAGGCCCTGCTGAGCCTCGAAAAGTACCGCATTGGAATGAACATGGAGGACTTTTACGCTCTCGGCGCTCTACATCTGTTGGGATTCCCTCTAACTTGCAAAAGAAAAGTGTGATAGAGCCCACCTTCATCCCAATGTGACACGATTCTGAATTCGGAATCACAAACAGAGGAAGAGGTGGACGAGCCGTTGGTGGATTGTGTTAGATTACGAGCTCAGTCCTATTCCGTGGAAACGACTATATTGTTTCTACCTGTTAGATTACGAGCTATGTACTTTGTGAGTATGTCGCTCGTGTATGGGTAAGTGAAAC
>JAFLHD010000026.1:0-59688 GCA_018856295.1 Blastosporella zonata | reverse complement strand
GGCTAGCTGGTAACCACCGGGTAGAGTAGTAAAAGATGGAGTGGGGAGTAATTTGATATCAAAAAAGATAGCCGATTTTGGCCAGGGACAGAAGGACACGAAAGGTTAAAGTGAGTCCGTAGTTATGAATGAATTAAACTGGATAAGTGAAAATGTGATGGGTGATAGCCAAGTTGTATCCTTCCGAGTGATAGGAGTAGTGATCCCGGAAGGCCATTAGGTACCGACATAACAGCGATGTTTGGGATTGATAAATTAGTGGTTAAGGGTGACAATGGCGAGTTGGCAGACAAGTTCTTCCATGAAGATAGGCAATAAGCATCGTGCTGAGGACATTCCAGGGGGTAATGGGTTATGTGGGGCTTTTGGAATGTAGGTTGGAAAGAGGGACTCCTAGGGGATGTGGCTACCAGTGACCCAGGCCTATATTCTGGCCAGGCTCATCAATGCTCCCCATGCTCCCAACCAGCTGTTGAAACTGTTGACTCGCTTCGTGATACTTTCAGGGCTTCCATTGTGACCTGGCATGCTCGACTTAAATTCTCGGCCACTTCCAACCAGGCAGATGGCTCCGAGGACAATGTCAAAGTTGACATGTCGTCGTGCGAGAATATTGTCCCACTCTGAATGGGGAAATCTGGTTGGTAAGTTGGCCGCGTTGAGGAGGTAACACTTTGATTCAGATAAATTCCTTCCGAGTTGGGAGAGAATTCGATGTGTCACGGCTGTTGCAGGATTCCTGTTGATGGCACATGTGTTGACTCCTTCGAACCAAGGCATCTCTCTCTCTGAAATTCTCTTTCATTTTCTTCCTCCTTCATCCTTGTAGAACTCATCCTCAAATTCTTCAAAATGGTCTCTCTGGGTTTGAACAGCATTGGCAATGAATTGTGATGCTTCTGCGTCTTCAGGACTGGGGTTTTGTACTCCAGGGACTCTCTCCAGTTCATCTCCCCCAGGATGAGCAGCCTTGGTGTCAAATCCTCTTCCCCCACCATTGGCAATGCAGGAGGGCTCTGAATCCGCTCCAGAAGGGAGAGTCTGTGACAATCGGTTCCCTGCAGTAAGTGTATTCCCTCGCTCAACTCTGAATTTGATGTGAGACTTGGCTTTAAAAGCCCTTCCGATCCAGTTTTTGATGGCGAAGTTTTTAAAAGTTTGCAAGAAGCTGGTGGCATCGATAACTTTGACAATCTCTCAGACAACGTCCCCTTGGGATTTTTCACTTCTTCAAAGAGCCTCAAGCGTCTGTTCAAGCTCATCCCGGATTGGGGCAAACTCAGAGTCATCGACTCCTCCAAGCGGCGTTGCTTGCCTGGCTTGGGTTGAGAGCTCTCTTTCATTGTGTTCAAACCCTCCAGGGTGGAAGGTGATTCCCTGGTCATCTCCTGTTGCTTGCGTTTGCATTGCCAGTAGGCTAACGTTGGTGAGACCGGTCGACGATTCACCGTGAGATTCATTCATAAAGGGGCTTCAATTAATAGAATAATATGCTTGCGTGAAATTAAAAGCAAATTTGGACTATTTGGGACCGAATCAATAAGTTGACTCTGCAATAGAACAAATTGCATTACCTAGGAGCGGACTGAGAATGAGGTTGACTCTGAAGAGTGAACCGTGGTGGCTCCTAGGTGAATCTCCCCTCACGTGCCGTCCAAATTCGGTAATCGCGTTGGATTATAATAAACAAATGTTTAGAAACACCGCATTCATTATAGATAAAGTCTGTTTGGAGATTACCATTAGAATTATGACTTAGACCTGACCATGAACAAATGAAGGGTCACTATCATGTGATATTAATTTACATGATGAAACAACCTTCGTCTTTGCGCTCCAGACGACGAGTAATTTCTTCGGCGTCAACGCCTCTGTCACCGCTCAAGTTGATCTGAACAATTAGTACCCCAGCATTGTTGGGGTCGAGCTCGGCCAGCAATCGATGTCTAAAACTGTATAAATACTTACAGCAGCATACAGAAGGAATCTCGTCAACATACTTTTGCATAAGCTCTTCAACGGCAGGCTTGATTTTGGCAGAACCGCCTTTAGAATGCAGTCCTTTGCCTACAGGCCAATCAGCTGGTGAGTTGTACACACCAGGTGTAGGGTCACGAACCAACAATTAGGTGAAGCTCAGAATCACCGCGTCGTTTGGCGGCTTGGATGGCCTCGTCAGTGCGTGAGATGGCTTCCTTTACATACAGACCATGAAGATCAATTTCACCGGGCTTGCTATCCTGTCATGGGGTGTCGCATTAGCACTGATGTCGCTGTGGTTCAGAGGCGTGGAAGGAACCTTGTTGTTTTCTAAACTGAATGGTCAGCCTCGACAAAGCTATATCATTAAGTGATTGTGGTCACCAATAAATATCCAATCCGCCGCCTGCTTATGCAAGAGGTCCATCTGCCGTTGGTGTTCCTTGCCACGGTTGGACAATGCTTTTGCCTCTGCACCATCGTGGCGCGTGTAGGCCTGATGGCTCTGCTCAAAGCACTTTGCCATGGCATCTCCTTCCTCGTTGGCGCGTGTGCGGAGATTCACGTAGAATTCGTTGCTCTGATTAAGTTGATTTGAATCCTGTGGAAAGATGATAATGAATGCAGAGAGGTGGTGTGCAGAGCACTTGCCTCATGTTTCTGGGGTGGCTGGTACGGGTATGTATGTTGTTGAGGGTATTGACCATTGGGCTGCTGAGGGTATTGACCATGGGTATGCTGAGGGTATTGTTGCTGCGGCTGGGGCTTGATATCAGACTGCCCGCAGAAAAGGTTAATAATGGCCTTGAGGACTGTAATGAACATGGTAGGAAACGAAAGCGAGGGGCAGCGTGGGATAATTACATAAGGGCTTGCAACGCCGTTGCTGCGTATTCGGCCTCAGCTTGTCACTTTCTTTCCTCAACGATGCGCCTGTTTTCCTTCACACTCTTTTTCTTATCTTCGTATTCCCTTGTCAACGCGGGAAGTCTCAACACTGGTGACACATGTAGTCAAGGCCAGAACCGTCTGCAGACTGGCACATACCAGTTCTGGGACCAGTGCAATTCGGTCAATTACTGTTCATCTGCTGGAGTCTGTACTCCCAAAGGCTGCAGGAAGGACGACTTTCCCTTTGGCTACTCTCCTGGTGACAAGCTTCCCGAAAAATGTCCCAAGGGCCAATTCTGTCCTGACGAGGAGGATCAATGCCAAGACCTTATACCAGTAAACCAAGGCTGCCAACTTAATCGTGACGGTGAATAGAATATATGGTGCCCCTTGGATATACCTGATCATGACTTCAGACGAGTGCGAGGCACCTCCCAACTTTCTGGAGCTAGCTGATAACACGGGGCGTGGTCTCAATGTCAATGGATCAGTGTGCCTCAACAACCTATGCCTGTAAGTATTTGTCCCACTTCTCAGCCGTCACCACCAACTGAATGGCTCGATTTTAGATGGGCAAATAAGACTTTGGGTGTGAATTGTACCGTCGAGAACACAGCCTACATTGCATATGGCGTCAACACTGAGTTTATTGATATCGTTTCTCGGTGCGTTCGCAGATATATAGTGTATTTTCCAGGTCTCAGCTCCCTCCAGAGGTGATTGTAGTCTCGGTCTATACTGTGACTCTACGCAGAGAGTTTGTATGAATGAAAAGGATCTCGGAGTCGCTTGTACCGGTGATAAAGAGTCGGTCTGCGTTCCATCCAATTTTCCATGAAACTGAACCTCTCTTGCCACAGATGTTCATCGTGGAACTGCCTGGCGTCTGGCGTTTGCGGTGTAAGCGAAGCTATTCCTCATCATTTTGCGATTTGGGTATACATCGTCGTGGGCCTTGGAATTTTTGGAGGTAATTTTCGGTGCTTGGATTCGTTCCAGTCCAAAGTTCATTTTATTTGCGTACAGGAATGTTTGGCACCCTATTCGCTCTGTTTTTCACGCACAGGAAACAACGCGACGAGGAGCGTGAAAAACGTCTGCAATACTGGCGTGAACAGGTATGGGGGTAAATATTTTGCCCGTCGACTCGTTCTTATACATGTGCTTTGTAGAATGCCTTCCATCAAAATCTCTTGCAGATGAGAGAAACTGCTCGTGCGTCTATCCTTTCACTGCCCGGAAACGGGAATAGTGCCCGGAGCACAATGTATAGCCGTGATGGGGCTTTTTCGGATGATGCGCAGGCGCCCATCCTGCAGCACGCAGCGCCCAAGGCCTCCGGGCTGCGTCATTACCTGGCGGACGATGGGAGTTCGGAGTACGATGATGGGTTAATGATCCAGGGCAGACAGGATAATCGATTCTGATGAGCTATGCTTGAGCTTTGCTACGTGTAGAATACTTTCTACGGACATTAGAGTATAGCGCGTTGTATACCCCTAGTAGATATAATTGCGTCACCGCAGGGGAGGTGTACCCAAAAGGGGAGTGTGTATTCATTATTGATCGGCAGGGCTGTTGTCCTCACGCAACAGCCATGTCCCCAAGAACCTCCGTGGACACCATAACCTCCAGCTCACCCTCGCCCCCGACACCCCCTCCGACACCCCCACTGACGCCTGCTGAGCCCACCTTTCTCGCCAAGGGTAAGCAAAAGGAGGTCGACCTCGGCTACGACGATTTTCGGGATCCCGAGCCCATCCTGTCCCAAGAAAGCGCAGCATACCCGCCTAACAACGACGATGCATCAGAGACGCGTCGTGTAGAAGAGGTAAGTTGTATTCGATGATTTAGGAGACGTGCTGGTGACACAAGCACGACAGAATCTACGACGGTGGGACGCCGCAGAACGGCAACGACGCAAGTCTGCACGGGAATCGGTGCAGGCTGCACCGTCGCTAGTGGGCGATGTCTCGAGGACAGCGAGTCTGTTGTGGACGTCGAGGCGTCCACGAAGCAAACACGATACCAGCTTGGGCAACCACGTCGCGCTGCAATCCCAGGAGAACATCAATTCTGTCCCTCTAGGCGACTTGAATGCTACGCCGACACCCAGTCCATGCCCCAGTCCATCCATGTCTCCCCAACGCAGGGACTCTGACCCTCAGAACCCCTTTGTCAACCCTCCGGAGCCTCTTTCTCCTTTTGCTGACCCACTGCACCCCTCGTTAAGCTCCAGCTCGACCACCAATAATAGCCCCTCATCATCAGCCCTTCTGGCGAATCACTCTCCTGACCCCTCTATCTCTATTACCTCGCAGAGCCCGCCTGGCCCTCCCCTGCCCCTGGGCTTGCCCCCTCCTCGTACTCCTCCTCCGATCAAGACAGCTCCAAGCCCAACTTCTCCTCTGTCATCATCCAGGCCTGCAGACGGTGCCCGGAACGAACCGCGAGAAACCAGATGGTGGCATGACTGGCTATGTGGATGTAGCGAGGGGCCAGATCGTGGGGGCGACTATCAGGTGCGTCCTCGTACTTCTTTAGGAGTCAATCCATACTCATGAATTCAATGCAGGCAGGTCGTACCAATCCATTTGAGTAGCTTCGTTCCCCGTATTCCTTTAGTCATTTTTTGCATTGTTGACCCTCCGCATAGACTCTCCATCCTTCTAATTAGGACTTTCGTGTCTTTCATATTCGAACTCGCCTACAACGTACATACAAAAATGCAGATGCATGCAGGCCTATATAATGTTCCGCATCCTTTCCGTCTAGGATTCATGTAATATCGTAATGCAAACTGCACCCCATCCGATAATGTCATAATTGGATTGTAGTAGGATGTTTCCCGGGCTGTGCGCCGCGGAAGCCGGTGTTATTGCGTAGTGGGGAAGTGAACAGACTTTAACTGTGTAGATTGTTCGAAAGTCGTCACAAGCGCTGAAGGCGATTCGGGATTCCGCTGCTCCTCGAGGGCACGGGGGTCGGAAACTGGTACATTAGGAGGCGCATGAGACGTCATACCCGGCGCTGGGGTCGTTATTGCGGGTGGTGCTTGGCGGATTCCAACCATCCAGTCAGGGGTCAAATTTGTCAGTGTGTTCGTTAGAGTAAGTGTGTTCGTTAAAGTAATTGTGTTCTTGCCAAGGGAGAAGAAGGGGATAGAGAGGCCATCTGGAGCAGAAAAGGGGTTTGTAAGGATAAAGCTGCGGGCGGAAAAGGTTGACGTACGGGTGACGATTGAGCAGAGAACGATGAAGGTAACGATTGGTTGCAGGCAAGCAGCCAACATCTCTTGCTCATTTTGAGGTGGGCTTTGAGGGGTAGGCAGCTTGTTTAGCGCAAGTGATGATACAAAGATTGCACCGACGCCCATCTGCCTGGTAATGAGAAAACAAAAATTGTCAAGATATTACAACTTACGGGACCTATGAAATTGCGAAATGAGATGTCAGTCAGAGGATGTCAACAGTTACGCACCAAAATGACCAGAGAATAGTGCTTCCCTCCAGTTTCTAATTTCTGGGATCCACCTGTAAAGTGCAAGTATTGCAGGAATGCGTCGGAGGGCAAGGATGGTGATGAAGAGAACAACGAGCCGCCAGGGAGTGATACCGAGTTCCGGGGAATTGAAGGAATCGAAAGGAAGCCAGGCACCGATATACACGAAGCAAGCACAGTTGAAAACCAGGTCGATTACTGAGGCAAATGCTTCGCCTTCTGTGTGGTTGTTGAATTCCCCATCCCAAGAGATAGCACTCCCTGAGTCATTGGCCAGTCAGAGGTTGTGAGTATGAGCATATTGATATAAGAAGTCACCTGCAGCGAAAGCCGCCAACAGGTCATCGCTACCAATTGTGCTCACGGTTCCGGTGATAAAAACGGCTAGGGCGAGATACTGTGCCACGTACGATTCGTGATCAATGAATCCGCGTCGATGAGAGAACTTCATGAGGTGGGAGAACATGAGGCCCAAAATAGCCCCGATAACGACACCCATGATGACTTGGTCTGAGGGAATTAAGGAAAAAGATGATGTAGCATGCTTAGGAGACTCACAAAGCCATCCGATTAGTACCCAGTGAACTATGGCTTCTCCGCTGGTATGGTCGATGATGAGGTAGAGGGAAATTGTCAAGAAAGGAAATGCTAGGCCGTCATTGGCAGCTGATTCGGCCGATAGAATTTGGCGCAGATTTAAGGGAACATGTTTTTTGGCATATTTACCGCCTGGATAATGACATTCAGTAGTCTGAAAGCTAGTAGAATTGCGTGAGACTCACCAACGATTGCCGCGCAAATGATTGGATCGGTGGGGGTGAGGCACGCGGCAATTGCCAAGCATGAAAAGAAGGGCAAGTGTGGGAATAGCCCTAACAAGACGCCTACCATTTACATATGTTTAGCAGCAGAACAGACGTGAAGTGAAGACGGCTTACCTGCGACGATGACCCAACCGATAGCCATGGTAGGCACCACCAGGACAAAAAGACTCTTGGCGTGCTTGGCCATGTACGACTTTGGGAGCTCGACGCCAATGGCGAAGAGGCCAGTAGCGAGGACGATGCGAGTGATCTCGCGGGTAATAAAGGTGGAGTCAGTTCCCCAGGATCTTGGGTCGAAGATGTCTGCAACATGAGGCCCCATGAGGATACCAAAAGCAGTTCCAAGAACGACTTCATTGATGTAAAACTGCAGGCAGATTTCGTCAACCGAATATGTGAGGCGTTTTTGCCTACTCACCGTTTCCTTAACAAGAAGCGAAAACATCGAAAACTAGCCGTGGCGAGGCGCAATTAGGACATGCGGCACAGTGGGAAGAAACCAGCGAGGACTCACGGCAACTACAAACCCCCCAAGACAGATGTAGGCCAGCCCGGGGGTTGTCACCTTGAGCAACAGCAAGTGGGTGAGCGCCAGGACAAAAGGGATGGACCACGAACTTCCAACAATTCAACGATCATAGCGAGAGAGAATGTGGCAAGAGACAAGCCTCTGAAATTTGAGATCACCAGGCTTCTTATTTAATATTTTGCCCTATCTCAGGGGCGAATTCTGAAATCACCTCACCACGAGTTTTAACGCCAACAAAGCCTATTCTAGCTAGATGTATTTACGTAGCTACCATACCAGCATACATTGTATACCCGCAGCCTCGTACATAAGTAATGATCGATTGAATTAACATTTGAGTAACATACATATGTAGCGATCATCATATCTGACAAACACTCAATTGAGGGGCCATTAGCCCTGTAAACCAAAAATGAACACTTGGGTCACAGAGGCGGGGTTGACATACCGTGTAAGAATAGACGATGTCTGTGAGCGTCATGCACAACGGAGGTTGTGCCTGATGCAATTTTTCCGTCGTCCTCGAAAACCTGTCACACACATGACACCCCTCTCAAGTGACCTAGACCAGATGGAGGGCCGTACCTTGTCCACCTTGTATTTTTCTCCATAGAAGGAAGATGTCCCTGTATTTATGGAAATACGCAATCCAGACGAGGCCGCTGGAATGGAAGGGTCCGAGAAGTGCTTAAAAACCGCAAAAGCGTCAGGGAAGCCTGAATTATATTAGGAAGTACACGATGGCAAGTAAAATAAGTAAATGGGCCCACCTGCAACCCACAAGGCACCCTCCGTATCAATGGACACATTATCCAATGCACGATCTGTTTCATGAGCTCCATTTGTGAGATGGCCTCAGCGATGGACATATTCAGGCCACACCTGTCGGGACTGTATCTGTTACGACAAGGGAGTTGTCTGACTGTCTTTCGAGAATGCTTAAGAGGCCGGCTATACTGGTGACATATATGGTATCGTTCTGTGCCCGGGCGATGCCATTATTTGCCTGCATCTTGGTGATAGCAAGCTTGCAGCCGGTCTGGCTGTGGCAGTAACCGACAGATGACAAACTGCGGAATGGTTCAAGATGGCGAGACTGTAGCGGCTTCTTAATACGGGATGAGATAGGCAGATAGATGTAAACGCACGAGTCCAACTTTGGCGCTATAATCATTGGTAAAGTAAAATGCTTCTCCGTCTGGATAGCCAACGACATCATTTGGACAGACAATGACACGAGGGTCTTCAACAGTACGGATATGGGTAAGGGTGTCACTGCCGACAATTGTTTTGAAAATTTCGACGCTGGAGTCGGCACCCACTTCACGAGCGGGCTGATTGGTGAGGGGTGCACGGTGGTTGACAAGGTAAACAAAGAGCTCGTCGGGATTGGAAGAGGACTGAACAACGTCCATTCCGTGGGCTGAGAAGCCTCGTTCGGTTTGAAAATTGGCAAACTTGAGGTGTGTAACGCGGCGTGAACTGGGGTCATAAGTGGCAACATAATCATCAAAGGAGGCATTTCCAGCGTCGTAAAGGGCTGCACCGGGGGCCCATGCGAGCCTCTCGGAAGGGGAGGAGCATGCAAGATACAAGACGCCTGTGGGCTGATACAATACAAGTTCTAAAGGAAGGTCAATAGAGTATATGGATGAGGGGTGGGGAGGGTGTGTACTTTCGCAGGCTTGAAGCTCAGGCACGCCAGTACAGTGATCGTTTGCAATGGGCTCTATTTTCCGCCAGAGGCCTGCTATGGTGAGATATGGTTTGGCGTAGAGCTGGTATAATCCAGTGGCCACGGCTAGGACGAGGACGACGGCACTGAGGAACCGTGACATGACGACGAGGAGGACGACGAGCCTTAAAAGTCGCGTGCACGACCATGTAGGTCACGGGACAACGCGCTTAATGAAATGGCCGGTGACAAGTTATACTTACTACATACCATACTTCAACCACAACCACCATGGGCTCTTCTTCTTCCAAGCAACTCCCCGCACCCGCCGCTAACAACAACAACGAAAAGCGCGTGTTTGCCGCTGACCTAGTCGCTGACATGGCTTCTCTGCGCGTCGCCGAGCCCCTGTCTGCAGACGGCTCTCTTACCAAATCCACCCTCTCTTCTTGGGAGTCAGAGGTTACCAGTGACCCAAAGACAGTCCTCGCACGCACAATTCTTCAGCACTCTGACATTAGCACCACTCTTACCTCCCGCACCGCTCGTACAGCTGACGTCCATATCTTCAATCATGTTGTCGACTTCAAGACCGGCCCCGTCACCAACCAGAAGAGCAGTGGCCGCTGCTGGCTCTTTGCGACTACTAACGTCCTTCGTTACCCTATCATGAAGGCCCTGAAACTTGATAACTTCCAGCTATCACAAGTGAGCCACATTGTCACTGCCCTGTATTTGACCACATGTACTTATCACACCACATGTCACCAGTCTTATCTCTTCTTCTGGGATAAACTAAACAAGGCCAACTACTATCTGGAGCTTTCCATTGAACATGCCGATCTTCCCATCGATGACCGCCTCATCAATCACCTCTCCGGTGACCTCGTCAGCGATGGTGGTCAATGGGACATGGCAGTCAACCTTGTCGAGCGCTACGGTGTCGTTCCCCAGGCCATCTTCCCCGAGTCAACTCATTCTTCCCTCTCCGGTCCTCTCAACGCTCTTGTCAAGACCAAACTCCGCGAGCATGCTCTCATCTTGCGTCGTCTAGCCTCTTCATTGCGTGCTTCCTTTGTCCCCGAAGAGGTCGTAATTTCCACTCTCCGCTCCAAGAAGGAGGGCCTTGTCAAGGAGATTTACGCCATCCTCACCGCCACCCTTGGTGTCCCTCCCCCCGCAGACGAGAAATTCACTTGGGAGTATATTGACACCGATGGCAAGTTTGGTAAATGGGAGGGCACTCCTCTTGAATTCACCAAGGCTTTCGCCTCCAAGCCTTACCCCATTTCCGATTCCTTCTCTCTTATCAACGATCCTCGTAACCCGTACTCCAAGCTTTATACCGTCGACAAGCTTGGGAACATATGGGGTGCTCGGCCTGTCCTATGTAAGTCGTTTCCCACCTTGATATTTCCAAGCTAACTTGCCTCACAGACGTCAACACTGAAATCGAGAATATGAAGGCTGTTGTAGTCAAGGTCGGTCCAGTTTCCATATAGTCCACGTTCCCATCTGAATCATCTCTTTATAGATGATCAAAGCCGGCCATCCTGTCTTCTTCGGATGCGACGTTGGCAAGTTCTCGGACAGACTTGCTGGCATCATGGACACCGCGCTCTTCCAATATGAGATTGCATTCGACATCACTTTGGGCCTGACCAAAGCCGAACGCCTCCAAGTCAACGAATCCGCCATGACCCATGCCATGGTCATCTCCGGCGTTCACGTGGACGACAATGGCAAACCTCTTCGCTACAAAGTGGAGAACTCTTGGGGTGACGCCAGTGGAGACAAGGGATACTTTGTCATGACTGACGCGTGGTTTGAACAGTGAGTTGGTACACCCTCCTGTGCAAAAACGCCCTAATATACATTCCAGATTTGTGTATCAAATTGTGGCACCCAAAGCGTATGTCCCCAAGGCCCTTGTCGAGGTATATGATGCTGGTGAGGCGGTTGTGCTCCCTGCCTGGGATCCTATGGTACGTTGCTCTCGTTCGTTGTCGGTGAATCAACCACAATGGCTAACTCATTCGGTACAGGGTGCCCTTGCCTAAGGGGTGCAATGGCATGGGTATATGTAACTTTATAACGAGGTTATAACTGTAGGAAGAAATTGTAATATATCATTCAATCAAGTCTTGGACGTGTGTACTGGTCAGGCTCACTGGAACTCGTTTTGCTATATAGCGAGACATGGTGAAGATGACCGTCGTCTACCAAATACGCTTGACCATAGTATATCTCGTGAGATCCTCCAGCTTTACCCGGCCCTTCTTTCCCTGCTGTCCCGGTTTATTCTCCCCAATTTCGGCAGTCCGAGGTGCATCATCATCTTCATTGTCCAGCAGATTTTTTAGCTTCTTGTTGTATACCTCACGCGCATTTCGTTAGAACAGAAGCGTGAGTGATAAGTTGGAGATAAAACTTACCTGTTCTTCCTTTCCTTCACCGATGGGGTCGCGGCCGAAATTGTTGACTACGTCGGCCGCCTCCCTCGCCTCCATACCTGCCCGCCGCCTCGAGGCGTAGCTAACGAGGTTGACGCCGAGGATGACTTTGATCACAAGGAAGCTGAACGAAGGGTCAAGTCAGACCAAGAAGAGCCATCAGTTCGTTAGGCAACTTACCAGATCCAAAAGAGGAAGCCCATCGTCGCCCAGGTCAAGTAATGGATTATCTCTGCGTGAGATAAAGAGGGAACAGTCCACAGTGATGAGAAGTCGGAGTGCACGGCGAACATCAAGGAGATGGACTGCGAGCCGATGAGGATAGCTAGCACCGCGAGAGGGAGCGAAGCGAAGCCCAGTCTACGAGCAACGAGAGGAGATTGATCGACGTATGAGTGCTGCATTCCTTGTCGTCAGACCTTTCTGATTTTGTGGAACGAGAATATATAAGCACCTTTCGTGCTCCTCGTCGGCCAACAGCGCTGCCGCTTGCCAGGTCACGACAAAGAACATCGGTATATCGCTCGTAAACTGAGGGCCGGATGTGGTTGAACTTGGTGATGAAGGCATGCTTCAGCCAATCCACGACCATTTCGGATGCCATGACAGTCAATACAGGCTATAGATCAAGTCATTTAGACAAATGGTATACACATCCAGTAACCAAAGACGTACATAAGAGATGGTCCAAAGAACATTGTTTCCCCTGAACCAGCCGAAGCTTTTTGGCATGACGAATCCTTCGGAAAGGTCGAATTCAGAGCCGCTGAGCTCGATGAGGTTGCGGAAGGCGACGACACATAGCATTAGTGCTAGTGTGAACCGTTCCACGATATCTAAATTTAAAGTGAGCCAAGAGAGAGCCAAGCTTTCAGATAACTCGTACCAGCACAAGTAATCTGGAAGAGGTTGTCTTTCTCGAACTTTTTGAAGACGCTGCCCTTGATCTCGACGAACTGATTCGATACGAGAAGGGTCAGCAGCGCATGGTCGTACGAGTTGATCGCCACATTCAGAGCTATGAGCTGATATACCATGACCAGAGCATGGGTCACTGTATGGCGTGATCAGAGTCGTAGAATACGCACAGAGACACCGCTCACCGTTGTAAGTTGTCGCTAAGGCAAAATAAAGAAACGGCCGAAATGTATGACTCGTCACGGGCATCCTGTGCGACAAAGGTTCCAAGGTAGATCTTGAGAACAGACAATCGAGAATGTCCTGTCCAATAGATGCACACAGTCGATCACCGATCTGCGAACCATGTGTCAGCAGCAGTTCGGGACCCATTGCAGGATTTGGCTCACTTCAAGAGCGTTGAAGATAACGTAGAGCTTGATTGTGTCTTGCCCACGTATGGTGTGATAGATTTTGCTCGCGTCCGTCAACGGGTTCAAAATAAGGACGGAAACGACAAGTAAAAGAGCACGAAGGATGTCGGCCTTCTGAGATGGGGGAAGCGGAGGGGGCTTGGATCGAAACATATTTGTTACGAATCTAATGAAGGCGAAGGCGAAGCGTATGGGCTGAATAGTGAACGTGTACAGGAATGAGTCGAGGCACACAATGAAACCGAAGCCAATGATCTGGCGAAGAGTTAACTGACGTCCTTGTAAATTCCAAGAACAAGTACCTTCTCCATGGCAAGCGGAATGCTGAAAAAGTTGCTCACGCGTTCCCACTTCAACTCTTGATGAGAATCGAAGTCTGTCGCGAGAAGCTCCTCCTGGAGGTAGTCCCATAGTGAAAAGGGAGGAGCAGGCTTAGTCTCTACAGCCTCCGCTGCAAGTTCTGCCTGAAAGGTATCGGAATATGGAGGTTCAGGTGGTATATCATAAGGTCGAGGTGATGGTGAGGTGGATATTGGAGTGGGTGGAAGTGATGAATACACCAGCGGTATTGGCCTTTCCTCCTCCTTAATGAACATGTGTCGATGAGGTGGTGCTGTGCGCATGGCAGCGTCTTCTAGGTCGGAATCCTCAGCTTTAGGGCGCTGCATTGTAAATCCTAGTGAAGTGGCCGGGGGGCTGCCCTGACGTTTGACGACATTCGTGTTCGGTGTCATGGTTTGTTGAACTTGCGTGTTACCAGTCCATCCATACGCAGAGGGTGAAATGGAAGAGAAGCGACGACGAAGTTTCCTCTGACGACCAGATACAGTGCTCGTCGGAGACATGACAGAGATAATTACAGTAATCCAATCGAGATTAACAGGCCAGCAGGCTATAAGACATAGCCCTCATAAATGCAGACGGCGATGAGATCCGCTCGCGACAAACTGTGGGTCGTGACGCGAGGTGGGTGCCTACGGCTTGGGGTAATAACAGGGCCAAATATGCGCCACGGTAATATCTGCGACAGAGCTGGTTTTTAGTGGAGGAAATGTGCGCCACAGTATGCAATATTTGAAGTCAACCATGAATAGAGACGACGGTCTACAAGAAGCATTGCAAGCTGGGGTAGCTGGAACTTTTTGAGTTGACATTGGTCACATGATACCATTGACTTTTTTTGATGGCCGATCTCATTGTCATCAAATTCTGTCAGGACATTTAAATCATGGCTGTTCTGTTCGCAACATCCCATATCCTAGCTTTCTCGTCCGTCTTGTCCATGCATGCATTACTATAGCTACATAGGATCTTCCTCTCGATGGAGACTGCTTCGTTCTATCCTCATTATCACTGTGGTTACTTCGCTGCTTATATCCTACATCTTTCTCAAATCTCGACCTTCATACGCCTATTACAACACCCTAACCAACTATGAGGACGAAGAATCACGGAGATTTATACGGAATTCTCCAGATAATAAATATGTAATGTTTAAACAGTTGCAGGGAGCGGGCTTTAACAATCAGGTATGTTTACGTTAAGGTTGTGGCAAACCACTGAAGTATTCTGATTGTCTGGTGCAGGCGCAGGAAATCTTGCTGTTCCATCATCTTGCTTTGCAGACTTCACGCGTCTATGTATATCAACCCGTTATATGGCGCCCGCGTGGCACTGAAGCAAAGGTACCCATAACCGCCTTCATGCCAGGTGTAGCGCGGAATAGCGTTAGCGCCGCCGTGTTCAATGAAGCTTGCTCCGCAGAGGAGACCAAACATATTAACATCGCGGCTATTAATGCTGCCTTGTGGGAGTATACCAAGCTGCAGCTCAATGCAAACGACAAGTGCATCGTCGTTGACGACTGGATATTGAACTGGGAGTGCGTTTATAACCGTCTGGTTTGCCAAGGTTTCTGCTGATAGCCCGAAAGTTTTCTCGCTTCCCCGACCCTCCATGATGTATGGCCAGACTTCCGAAAGTACATGGCCCACCACTTCCAATGGTCTGATGCCATCCAGACAATTGCTCAACGTGCCCATCAAGACTTGAACTTACGTTCAAGTCACTCTATTACGGACAAGGGAGACTCATACGTTGCCCTCCATTTCCGACGCGGTACGCTGGTTATCATCACCCAAAAACATCCTTACTTATATCATCCAGGGGACTTCGAAAGCCATTGCCAGTCTCTCGCTGAACATCAAACGGGCTTCACAACATGGGCCACCCTACCTTCTTTACAACCCTCAATATACCCTCCAGCTCTCGATACCACCAACATCACCTCGGTCACTGAGCACTGCTACCCCTCTCTTCACCGCATCGTCGAAATCATCGACTCACTCGTGCGCGACAAGCCACACTTACGGACACTACACGTCCTCCACGACGGCGCGTGGGATCACCCCCTCGTTTACGCGCAGCACTACAGCCTAGAGGCGACGCTCACCAACGTTGCGAGAGCGCGGACGGCCGGCTGGGTAGGCGGGCCTATGAAGCGCGTGACACATTCTGGACAGGTGCCGATCTGGTGGGGCGAGGCGGATTGGGCTGTGATGGTGGATGTGGAGTTGGCGAGGGAGGCGGAGATCTTCGTTGGAAATGGATATTCGAGTCTAAGTACCCAAGTTGTTGCGTTGAGGCTGGGGGCGGACGGTGGGCACGTGGAAGACATCGTTCTACTGTAACATATATGTTCTTTGCATTTCTACTGGCTGTAAAGCTGCTCGCGAACACGACTTGCCTGGGCCAGCTCTTTAATATTTTTGTACGCGTAACTAAGTTATGAAGGACGGTGATATCTGTTAAAATGAGCGGGTCCTTCGGGCTCGCTCGGGACTCGGGATAGCAGTTGACCCTCGCGCTTTCCAACATTCTGCACAGCGTTTAATTACATTGTATGTGTACTACAAATGGAAAAGGAATGGATCAAAACGGTGGATGAACGAAGAAAAACAAAATAAGCAATAGCACGGCATGAAAGAACAATAAAAGGGAGCCACAGGAAATAAGAATGGAGTGACGGTGCCGCTGTCAGTGACAAGTTAGGGTAACTGATACCACATGATTTCTGGCGGGGTGTTCGATATTTTAACAATATCTGCGCCGAAAAACGGTCGAAATGTTCAACCACCGTTCAGCGCCTAAAACTTGACCATCCCTTACGACAGTCGGACCGGATCAAATCAGCATCTTACTTTTGTTATCCATGTTGAACTCCATAGAGCATCTTCTTCCTCCCAGCTGGAAAACGCAGGTTACTGCTTGGCTTGCCGAAGACACACCCTCATTTGACTATGGTGGATATGTCGTCGGCGAGGCTGAGCGAGAAGCGTTCCTTTTCGGCAAAGGCAGAACCGTCGCCGTCCTTGCTGGGTCCCCTTTCTTCACAGAGGTCTTCACTCAACTAGGTTGCGAGTAAGTGCCCCCTTTTTTCTTATCTCGACTGCTCAGATATGAATAGATATATGCAGAGTGGTATGGCATCTAAAGGAAGGAGAAACCTTCGAACCAATCAAGCATGTCGCTACGGTAAAAGGAAAGGCTCGACATGTGCTTCTCGGCGAGCGAGTTGCATTAAACCTTCTGGCCCGCTGTAGTGGGATCGCTACAAGGTGAGTTTTACTAGAATGGTACAGGCTTCATCTTATCCAGTATAGATCAAAGACGATCAAAGATCTCGCCAGAGGATATGGGTATACCGGAATCATAGCTGGGACGCGCAAGACTACGCCAGGTACGTGTGGTCTCGTTCTAGCGGTCGCTATCGCTCACCCCTCCTTTGTTTGCAGGCTTTAGGTTAGTTGAGAAGTACGGCATGCTGGTGGGAGGCATCGATCCCCATAGACACGACCTATCAAGCATGATCATGCTCAAGGACAACCACATTTGGTCCTCGGGTAAACCACTTCATTTCCACTCATAGAACATTCTCTGACTACTGGATAGGTTCAATTACGGCGGCCATCCAGCAAGCGCGAACTGTTGGTGGTTTCTCGTTACTACTAGATGTCGAAGTGCAGTCAGAAGCTGAAGCTGATGAGGCTATTGACGCGGGCGCGGACATCATCATGCTCGACAACATCGAAGGGGATGAACTGGTCAGCGTTGCTCGTAGTCTGAAAGAGAAATGGAAAGGACAGCGTAAGTTCCTTCTGGAAACCAGCGGAAACATCACCGAAATCAACTTGCAGGAACGGGCAAGTAACGGTCAGTCTTTTATATCTCGTCCCTTTGTTCTACTCAGACACCGCGGCAGAACTCGATATTCTGAGCACAAGCTTCGTGCACCAGTCTGTGCCCCACATCGATTTCAGCCTCAAACTGCAAGTCCCGGGTAAAAACGCCAAAGTGAATACTTTGTAGAAGATTTACTTTAGCCAATATACTTATACATAATACATGGGTGCTCAGACAGTTTGATCTTCGTGTTCAACGTCTATGCAAACGAACGGTCTTAACTCGTGAAACTTTTGCGAATCCAGACCTCAGAAATCAGAACATTCAAACCCGACACACTATGTACATGTACTTTACGCTGTTATCTGTGATATTGGTCCAGGCATTTGGTTACCAAGACCTTGTGAGAAGCGACCACCGCGGCCACGAGCACCTCCTGATAATAGAAATACGTCAGCCAGCCAGCCCAAACAGGAATAGAGGGAGTTTGCATACCACGAGCACCTCTAGTCCTGTCACCACGGCCCCTACGCTCCTGGGCCTGTTCACCGCGCTTATCACCCTTGGTACCATCTGCCCTATCACCCCATCCACCAGCACCGCCCATTTTGGCGTCGAGGGCCTTCTCGCTCTGATCGATCATCGCCGCAAGCTTCTCGGCGACGGTCTGCGCAAGCTGCTGTGTTCGGGAGAGCTCAATGCGGTGGAATACAACAACGTCACCGGACTGGTCGAGCGAAGCGGAGAGCTCTTCGCTCCAAATCATCTTCGAGACAATGGATGTGACGGTGTGCACGGGCAGGGAGAATGTGCGGGAGAGCAGCGAAATAGAAAGCGTGCTGTAATGAGGAGCGTATGTAAAAAGGTAGGTGCGAAGCCCCTGCTCCTGTATCCGCCTGAGAAGAGGAATCAGTATCCATGGAGGTCTACCTTGATGAAGTCACTCACTTGGCCAGCATCTCTTTGACGGTTGCAGCCTCGGGCATGAGGCTCCATATCTTGATGCTTTGGATGAGGTCGCGGCATTGCTCCCACTCACCATCCTGTAGAGCCTTGCTGGCCTGCATGATATGATCGCGCGTGCTCTCAGGTGGGCCAGTGAAGACCTGGCGTTCAGCAAAGTCGAGAAGGCGGCGGAAGGGCTTCGAGATCGCCTTGCGCTTCATCTCCTCGGAGTCAATGCTGGCAAGGAGGGGTATCTCAACGAGCATACTGGACACCAGGAAGGCGGCCTCTAGAAGCTCCGTGTTGATATGCATGTGGAAGGGGAGCTGCCGCTGCTTCTCGGCCTTTTCTTGCTCGGGTGTAAGGACTTGGAAGCGTTGCTGGTGCACACCTTGTGCGAGGAGCTCCTTGACGCGCTGGGTTGTGAAGATGTCTTGGAGCGTTGCTTGAGCCTCCTTGATGAGCCCCGAGCGGAATGCACAGAGTCCGAGCTGGACGACAGTGCGGTTATAAAGGATCTGAGTCGCAACGTCGGCGGAGTGAATGGATTCTTGCAAGTGGGACATGAGCAGCATGTCACGGGCCGTGTAGAATTCGTTGCGCAGCGCGTGGTGATAGATGTGGCTGAGCATTGCGCGAGTACGGAGAAGTGAGTTGCCCGATTTGTAGAGGTAGACGCAGAGGGAGTGAATGAGCACTGTCGTAGAGCCTTGAACCGAGAGGATCATGCGAGGCTTTATTTCCGACGCATCTGCAGCTTCTTCGAGTGCGGTGACGACAGCGTTGGGCTGTCCAAGAGTCGTCAGGTTTCGGAATTGGCTACTCGATGGCAGTATTATCACTAACCTTGGAATAAATGTGCTCAAGGCGCCGCATAATGACCCGGCCCAAAGGTTCATCCTGCTTTGTCTTTTCGTAGAAGGCTTGTGCGCGGCAGATAGTGCAGTAGAGGACCTTTTCATCTTTGAGGCGATCGACGTATTCTGTGCCGTGGGGGTCGATGTTTTGCAAGCTCCTTGTGAACTCGTCGTCCAATCGATCGATGAAGCTGATGATGCTGCCGCGGATACGAACAACGCCACCCTCTGTAGCAGGCGATCTCTCGACCGACTCGTCATAATCGTCGGTAATTTCTTGGATGGAGTAGTTGCCGTCAGAGGCGACGATGGACACAAGCTGATCAACCTCCCGCTGCGCATGGAGCCATAGTTCTATGGGCATATGGGTGGAGACAGAGGAGTTGTAGTCGAATCGCGACGAGATAAGTGCAAGAAGCACACGGATGCGCTGGTAAGAGGTGGCCGCGACTTCGAGGAGTTTCTCCAGAATACGGATTTGCTCGGCACGATCAGTGTTCTGAGCACGATGTGAGCAGATGAAAGGGAAAGTAGAGTGGACACTAGAAACTGACCTTCTTTCCGCGAGCCTCTTGAACGGCCTGCAAGTTTTTAAAGATGCTTTCTGAAGTGAATTGTATGACCTTTCCGCCCTTTCCAACGGTGGTGAAGTCGTCGTTCTCATCCTGCTGTTCTCCAGCCTGTACGGGAACCCTTCGTCCTGTAGGTGCAGATGGCTCGGGGGCGACAATTGCGGCATATTCGCGCTCAAAGGCCTCAGGATCCTGGGCGAACAGATGAGCAATGGTTGAAATGATGGGTAGTTCCATTGGCTCACATCCTGGAATTTTTTGACTTCGACCTCGTACTCTTTGAGCGCCTTTTTCACTTTTTGCTTGATGGCGGTGAGTGCCTTGGCGTTGGTGGCGTTCATCTTCTTTTTTGCCTCTTTCTCCTTTGCGACGGCGGTATTGAGGGATCCCTCTAAGCTGACGAGAGTCTGGACATAGAAGGGGGGCACGGGCTCGGAGACGTTGTGTTGCCTTTGGACCATACGGGCGAGCTTGTCGAACTCTGCAGGGGATCAATATTTATGGCAATCAAGAACTATGTAGCATACCGTTCGAGATGGCGACCCAGTCGCTAATTTTGAGGCCATTTTCCATAACCTTGCCTGTCGCTTTCATCTCATCCAAGCGCTTCTCTGAAGCACTCTTGATGCGCACGCCCGGGGCCTCGGTATCGCTCTGCTCCTCATCATCAGAGTCGTCGACGGTGGGGAGACCTCTACGAGTAGTGGGTGCATCGCTGTCGCTGTCAGACTCTTCGTCGCTGTCGGAGTCACTGGAATCGGATCCTGCTGTTTTAAGAAACCTGGACATGGAGCCAGCTGCTGGCTTTGCTGCGACGGCTGGGCGCTGTGGCAGCTCGTCGCCGGAGGACATGGACTCATCGTCGGAGGACTCAGAGTCAGAGTCAGAATCGCCTGCTTGTCTGAAGAATCGCGACATCGTGGTGGGCAGAAACAAAATTTAGAGTTTACCAAATACCATCAATTTACAAATTATTATAATTATTTCTTTGAGCGACATATCCCTCTCCTCCCCACAATCCCAACAGTCCAATCGCTACTGCAGAAACTACACGTCGGTCCCATGAAGGACGGTCCCAGTTTATATATGAAAAATATCCAACTCCACCCAGCACAGCTGTGTTCACTGTATTTTGTTAGGCTTTCTTCTTCTTTTTTTTTTCTGTTCGCACTTACAGAGACCAACGATGCCTCCAAGCACTCCCGGTCGTAGAATCACCTCACGGAGATGCCTGTAGATCAACGTCCCTTCTTCTCTGGCATGCTGCTCTTCGGCCTGGCCACGTGCGGTCTTGCGGTACCTTTCTGCAGCATATCCCTCGACAGATAAAAGGGCGAATGCTGCTGCTGCAGTAGACGAAAGCACTGCCCTGTCCCGACGGAGGTGCGGTTGGGTATAGAACGCACGACCTGCACCTGCGAGAAGCCCAAGGTTGACTGTCAGGGTGGTCAGTCGTGATTAATCACCACCGAAACTACAATGAGACACACCAAGACCTATGAGGCCGCCAGCAACTCCTGGTCGCAAGAGATGGTGCTTGGTGACCTCCCATATGTAGAGGCCCTCTGCTTCGACCTCTTTGAGACAACGATTGGTGTTCTTGTTCTTGGATGGCCCGCTGTCGTCGATGTCATCATCATCTTCGTTGACAGTGGTGGGGACGACGGTATCGACTTTGTTGGTGGTGTTTAGGAGGGCGGGATCTGGACGGGGCTGTTTTGTTGCGGTGAGCAGGACGTTGTTGATGGTAAGCTCAACACTTGCCTGTTGGTCTGGGGGTGGGGCGTTGTTGGCGGCTACTGATGCGTAGGACATGGGGGGCGTATTGAGGCGGCGTAGAGTGCAGAGGAATGTCTTATAACTAGGTTGACTTGGGGCGTGACGTCACCATCATCGTCATAATAAAAGTGTATTGTAACTAGAAGACATCCAGAGAATGCGGGCAGTCGGCCGCAGTGTGCCCGTGGCTCTCGCAGTCTGAACAGAACAGCTCCTCACCAGAACCAACTCCCTTGTTCAGCACGTCGCACCCAAAGATGTCATGCCCAGGTCGCTCGCAGATCTCGCACACAGCCTCTCCCGCCACACGTCCTACAGTCTCCGTGCTACTCTTCGACGTCTTTTTTCCCTGTCGTGCAACCTTCTCTCGCAGTCGTTCCACCTCTTGTTCCAGTTCATCCTCGCGGTATATCTGTCCACTTGTTAGCTTTGTGACATTCAACATTATCAGCGCCACCAAATACCTTCGACTCTACCAACGCCTCGAGCTCACTAATCTCCTTGTTGAGCTAAGCACTCCCTGTCAGTATCAATACAAACACAGCCATAAGACTCTTACATCGTGGATAGTTCGCGTGCTCTTCATTTCCGCGTCAACCAGCCGTTTCCGTAGCTGCTCTTGCTCAAGCTGCAACACAAGTCAGACCCACGGCCAACGTCATTGAAGCCAGGCACTCACTTCAAGTCTGTTCTTCTGCTCCTTCAGCGTTCGTGGCGAGTCCTCGTTGGTGCCTCGAGAGCCATCTGGGATGGCTTCTTCTTGATCCAGACTCTTGTCGAGGTTCTCCTCCAAAATTTGCACCTCCTAATCGCAACATTAGCATGCTTGAGAAACCCCCAAAACCCTTCTGTTTGCGTACCTGCCGCAGCTGGTTCGCTTCAGAGGACAACAGCTGGTTTTCAGATTCCAGAATCTTGATACGTTGCATAGCAGTCACGTTTTCTTTCTGTAACTCTTGTACAATATGTCTAATCCACCTTGTTAGACAGTCCCGTGAAACAGAGCAGGCGACGTACTTGAGCCCGGTGATTTCCTCTCTCGCTGCAGACACTTCGTACTTCGAGGAGGGCGAAGAAGGCATGGGGCGCAGGGCCTCCTGCAAACCGTTGTTGATGCTTGCGTCCCGGTTATGTTTCTTTCGGAGCGTTTCAAGCTCTTTCGTCGTGTCATCCAAGGATTGCAACAGTGCGTTCAGTTTAGTCTCCCGGTCACCCAACCTCTCATGCAGCTGCCACATCACATCAGTATCCAGCGGCACAGGCGAGAGTAGCGTGCTCACAGAAACATTCTCTTGCTTGAGGTCGGTAATCTGATCATCAGTGAGAGAAGCGGATTTGTCCTGAGCGCGGTATCGCTCGATCGAGTCTTGAAGTTCAGCAATTTCCTGCATATACTGCGCCTTGTCGTTCGCCGCGCGTTGAGCGGCTTCTGCGACGCGGGAAGACAAGTCACCGCCGGAACTGTTAGCCACCAGACCGTCCAGATTCTGTTCATGGATAAGTTCACCAGCGGCATGGCTGACAGAGTGCATACGTACCGCGAGTTCTGCTCGGAGGTTCTCTACTTCGGCCCTTGCGTTCTCGAGAGCAACAGTACTCTCCCGAAGAGCTTCTTCAATCTCCTCAACCCGACCCTTGGCTTTGGCTTCAGATTTGAGGATATGCTCGACTTCCTTCCGGCCGTCATTGAGCTCCTTCCTCATCGCATCCTCCTTGTCCTTCAACCTCTTCATGCGTTCACCCAGGAGCGCCTCCTCCCTCTCCGCAGATGCCTGTGCGTCCTCAATCGTGTCTTCTAGGGTGGTGATCTTGCGCTGCAGGTGCACAATCTGCTCCCGAAGAGTCTCATTATCGATTTCTGCGGCGGAGGCGCCGCTAGATGAAGGAGGTGGAGGAGAGGTCGCGTTCTCCGCGTTCTCCGCGTTCTGCAGCCGAGTTTCGAGGATGGAGATACGCTGCTCGAGATCATAGCGTTGACCATCGGCAGCGCTGAGCCGCTCTTCGTACAGGGCGATTGTTTCCTGCAAAGGATAAGCACGTGTGTGGGTTGTGGATGTTGGTAACTTACTTGGCCCGCTGAGCGCAACTCGTCAATTTGAGACCCAAGCTCGACCCTCTCGTCCTGTAGCTCGGTAGTGACCGCCGTAAGTTTGGCCTCCAATGAAGATATCGTTTCTTCCTTCAAACGAATGGTAGAATCTTGTTCCTGTGACGTTGTCTCGTGTTGCTCAACATTGGCTCGTAACTCTTGAGATACAGAAAGCTCAGCGTCTAGCTGTGCTTGAAAGGCCTTGAGGCTGCTCTCAGAGGCAACGTTCTGAGCATCCAGTGCTGTTTCCATCCGGTGTTTATCCTCTTCCAATGATTTGAGCCGTGTCTCTTGGCCGTCAAGGTCGCGTTTTGACGCTTCCAGAGCTGCTCCGAGGCTTGTAATTTTCAGCCGTGCATCCTCGAGTTCCTTCAGTGTGAGTTGCTCGGCTTGGGTATCATGGGACGGCTGTGTCGTGCGGAGGCGCTCGTTGTCGTATTCCAGAGCGTCGATGCGAGACTGGAGCTGTTCGATGAAAGCATGGTCGTCCGCTGCCGCCGACCGCATGGAAGCGACAGAATCTGAACGGGCGGATGCGGATCTGAGTTGGTAGCTCCTGTCATGTGCGGTCTTTGCAAAGGCGTCGACATCGGAGGTGTCGATAGAATCTATGGAGCGTTCGCCAAGTGAAATGGAACGGGACATGGGGGAGGGAGGGGGAGGCATGGCGATCGCACTGGGTATTCGTGGGCGAGGGGTATTATGGGAGCCAGAAGGTCGGATTTTGCTGGGTGTGAGGCCGCCGACGCTTCCACGGCCATTGAGCCCAGGCTTTGGTGTGGCAAAAGGAGACCCAATACCAGGCCGTGTTGGAGATGCAGTACTCATACTGCGGGCATAGCTGGAGGGCGAAGACATGGATCGGGTGGGGCTTTCAAGTTCTGGCAGGCGCCGTGGGCTTCCGGCTGCTGCATCGCGAGAGCTTAGTTGTTTGGCGGTCATTGACATGTACTTGGATGCTCTGGAACCTGCTGTGAATTTCTCCACGGGAACGGGAACCTCTGGCTTTGTTGCAGTTGACTTGGTGAGAACGCGGCGGGCACGAGCAGCGGGTGTGGTGCCTGGTGTGACGCGACCTGTGGACATGGAAGGGGTGATCCGCCCGCTGTTAGAGGGTGTGACGCGTCCATTGGACATAGAAGATGACATTGACATGCGGGGCCCTGCAATCGATGAAGATCCAGAGGGGGTTACTCGCCCAGAAAGGGCTGGTGTTATACGCCCACCGCGGGAGGACGCGACAGAGGGTGGACGCGCCACGGCGCCAACACCAACTGTAGGAGCGGAGAGCTTGGCCACGGAGACGAATACACCACAGTTTTCTGGACATGAAAAGTATTGAATTCTGAGAGGTAGACGAGATTAGGACTAGAACGTCACAATGAAGGACGACATACCCGTTGACCGCTCCATTGTTTTTTCCCTTGCCCGCAAATCCTCCGCCAAGTTGTACTCCCGCCCAGGTCCCTTGCTTTCCCTCGATCGGACCAAGAAATCTCAGTGCACCCTCGTACCCCAGGGATTCAATTCGAACATTATCGCCAACTTCGAACGATCTGTGCGCAGCTTTAGGAAGGGCGTCGGAGACTCTACTAGGAGGTCTGTAGTATGATTGTACGGGAGTCTTGGGTCTGGGGTATGTGGTACTTGCAGCCGAAGATGTGGAAGCACGAGATGAGGGACGCCCTGCGACTGAACGACGACCAGACTGAGCAAATGAAGTTGATTGGGGTGAGAGAGACGCGGGATTGGTTGCTGAACGATGCTGGGCTGGGTCATTGGCCCTTATTGCCTCTGCAAAGGCACGAGACATGTATTCTACATCGTTGGCGGGTTCGTGCTGGAGAATGGTCGATGATGCTCTTGAACGGCCAGGAGTGGGGATGCCGCTCACTCTGCCTGGGCCAGGCAGTCGAGGTTTACCAGGAGTTGTAGACATGTCGAGTCAGCAAAACTCAAGAGACTTGTATAAACCATAACCACGTGCTACACTGTCTGTACCTTACTCCCCATCGCCTTCGTTATCACCACTAGTGTTCTTAATTTCATCTTCATCTTCCTCCTCGTCAACCGCTGTCCAGTCAGATACATCCAACTTCTCCCCCTTCACTGTTTCTCCAGCCCCAACTTCGTAGCCCCCCTGTGTCACGCACCGCGACAGCTCCGCCTTGGCCCCGATCTTCGTCCTCTTCCCTAGTATACACCCGTCCAGCTTCGCACTGTCGCCCTCAAGTTAGTCCACAATCAGTCCTCTTGATCCATTCAACGCACCCGTCCTCGATCACACAGTGATCTAGCAATACACACCCCACAATCTTTGCCATCTTGCCAATTACGCAGTGGCGTCCAATCACCGACTTCTTTATCGTCGTGCGTTCAGAGACCTGAGTCGATCCTCCAATGATGGTGTCACTGGATATCTGTGCCTTTTGGTCGATCAACGACCTGTCCTTGGGCTCCGTGGGCAGAGCATAGGTGGCTTGTGTAAGGAACTGCCACTGAGGTTGAGAAAAGGCCACAGTCCATGCAACACGTTAACCACATACCCGTCTGTTGATTTCTAAAAAATTAGGTATAGTATTAACCCTGATCGCAAAACCCGCGCTTGCACGGTGTATTATTACCCCAACTCTGAAACTATTGGAGCCTTCCGAATCTTCGTCTCCTTCTGTGGGAGAAGGTGGCATGGATACCGAGGGATCTCTTGACACAAGTGCCCCAAAAGATTCACTAGAGGTAACCGTACTTTTTGACATCGTTGAATGTTTAAGGGCGAGCGATTGCGATGTGGTGTTGGTTATTGAGGTGAGATCTAGCATCAGTATCAGAATAGTTGCACTGACAAGGTTGTAACAGTCTTACATCGGGCATACTTTCTTCTCCGAGTGCGCTGATACTGTATTTTTAACAGCCACGGGAGGAAATCTTCTCGGAATGAATCAAAGTGGCGCTTTTCGTGCAGCGCGTCAAGGACAGATCGTCGACACACATATACATGTGAATCTTGGAAGCCCGTGGAAAGTTTTGTACGCGGATACCTGTCATTAAATGAGCCGTTAATTATAATGTCGAAAAGAACAAAAGAACAGACCGCGACAACAGCGCCATGCGCAACTCTAGCTCCTCTGTGTTGCGATCCTGGTCATCCAGTGTGTCTATATGTAGCAGTGTCCCAGATGCTTCATCCCAAACAATAGGGAATGGTTGAGGATGGGGTCCCCATTCATCTGGGAAGGAACCTTTTTCATGTTTGTGATCTGTAAACCAGCAAGTCGTCGCGATAGAGCCATCGAACATTACGTCGGTGCGAAATTTATTAAGGAGGGAACTCAGAGGTAAGGAGGGTGGAGGGATGAAGTCACAGGGCAGGAGAACAAAATCCTCTGTTATTCGGCTGGAAAAGTGACGAAGGAGGGTGCATGTGCCGACACTGTCATCTTGAAACTCGTCATACGACTGTAAATCTATACGCAACGACGATGATGTTTCAGAGTGGATGTGATGATACATTGCTTGCCGGTGGACCGAAGGACAGATCAAAAGTACATCTTATCGTTGAAGGGGTAAGTTTTGAGATATCTATGAGCATTAAACCGTACCATGGATGCCTGATTGCTCTATCCAGGCAAGAGTATAGTCGATCATTGGTTTGTTGGCTACAGGAAGCAATGCCTTTGCGCACGGCTCGTCGCCATTATCGCTGGTCAATGGAACAAGCCTAGAAGGGTGTGAGACCACGAAATCTGGATGAAAAAGAATATTACTCATTGCCAAAGCCAGCTAGGACTACAGCAAGAAATTCTCGCTTGACCAGATCGTCAGACTCGCGTTCGATGTCCATGATAGAGATTGGAGGCTCAGACGAGACGCCGCCAAGGTTTCGAGTCAAGAGAAGTCACGTGTTCAGCTAGGAACCTGTATGGCAACCTCCTCAGTGCAATCGTCTGTCCACCAGCTATACAGGAGGATCGAGACCATTGGCAAGGGTGCTTATGGCTCAGTGCACAAGGGAGAACATATTCCTTCTGGAAACGTAGTTGCTCTCAAGATCATCAATCTCGACGATAAATCTGGTTCCGACGACGTTGGCGACATCCAGCGGGAAGTCGCCCTACTCACCCAGCTTCGCGATGCCCCCAACATCACAAAATACTATGGATGCTACATGGATGGTCCTCGCGTCTGGATCGTGATGGAGTTTGCTCAGGGAGGTAGTGTGCTGTCGTTGATGAAGGCTTCACCGAACGGGTGTCTCGAAGAGAGATATGTCTCTGTCATAGTCAGGGAAGTTCTCGTTGGTCTCAGCTATCTTCACAAGGTCCCCATCATACATAGAGACATAAAGGCTGCCAACATACTCGTCACCGCTACCGGGAAGGTCGTCATTTGCGACTTCGGAGTCTCAGCGCTTCTTGCCACCTCATCCAGCAAGCGAAATACTCTGACTGGAACTCCTCATTGGATGGCTCCTGAGCTCCTACAAAATCTCCCCGTGTACGACACCAAGGCTGACATATGGAGCCTGGGTATTGTCGTCTATGAGATGATCAAGGGCACTCCACCCCATAACACGTTGGAAAACATAAAAGTAATGGACCTAATACCCAAGGCAAAACCCCCGCGCCTGGGAGACAGCGAAGCGGGAAAGGACCTACGAGACTTCATGGCGATGTGTCTCAGGGAGTCTCCTGCAGAAGTATGTAACTCTATATACGTCTTTCCGTCTCTTACCAACCATTCACAGCGTCTACCGGCCGACGAACTTAGCAAATCAAAATGGATAAAGTCTGTTGTCAGAGTCAGTGTATCTGTCCTGAAGGATCTTGTCGCTCGCTTTGAACAGGCTGCCAAGAGAGCTAGTCTTGCGGAACCTTTGGATTGGGAAGAGGATGAGGAGCGAGAGTATGTTATGCTCCAACTTACATCGAACTATGCTCATTGCGCGGTTTCCATCCAGCCTTCTAGGATTGGATGATGAGGACGACGAAAGTCTTTGGGAGTTTGAGACCGTTCGTGGTCGTTCGTTCGCCTCTCGCCCATACAACGAAGACTTTGCGTCAAACGAAGCAGAAAACGAAGAGCAATCAATGCAAACCATCCGCTCTCCTAAACCACCAACGTTACCTTCGTCACTCCGCGCCCTTTTCGAAGATGATTCCGAACCTCCTCAACAAATATTAAGACCTCCTGCTTTCCAAGTGCCTTCCCACCCCGGCACACCCAGCCCTCCAAGTTCCGTCCCACCCTCAATATCTTCTTCTCCTGGGAGAGAGCGAATACCAATGAAACGACCTCCCGTGCTAGATTCCCCGGTGGACGAACCGACAGTCAAGCAGAAAACTTTTGTTTACCCACCGCGTGGGATGGCGCGCTCACGTTCGAAGCTCTCGTCGAGTGTCTCTGGGTCTGATGATGAATCAGCCTCACGCACTCTCTTTGAGTCTAAACTTACACCATCTCCACGTATAATGCCAAGTCCATCTTTAGATTCCCTCGGAGAGCCTTCGAAAAAGTCCACTCTTCGTGACCCTCGCACCCTTCGCTCAAAACAACCGCCTTCTCCCGTTGATATTACCCCACTCCATTCAGATGATGAGCTTGTGAACGATGACACAAGCCCATCCACCACCATCACTCCAGGACTCCCTTCTGCCGCACTGCCTGGGGGGGTTTCTATAAGTCGACCTGTTATGGGCAGGAGAAGGTCCCAGAGTACTGGAGAGGCACTAGTTCCTCGCCGTAATGGACGAACAGATCTAGATCTGGCATCTCCCTCTGCTTTCCAATTCCCCCTATCTGCGCATCCTCTCCCTTCAGAGCCGAACTTGATCTCACAAAGCCGCCCGTCGCCCAACAATTTTAACTCATCAACGCTTGGAGGCAGTTTACACATTGCACATCAAGTAACCTACTCACTAGATACCTCAGCTTCTACCCGGCAGAATCATGTTCCAAGTCCGTTGCCTTCCTCGATCGCTCGCACCCGATCGGCAACCATACTTCCTGAGACCACGGAAACTCTACCGCTACGCAAAGGACCGACCAACGATATGCCTTTGTTACCGCCCTTAAAACCCTTTGCGCTGTCGGACAGGAACAAAGGCGGCAGCGATGGGGGTTCAAGTATGAGTTCTGGCACACCAGGTCTCAAGGACGTCCTCAAGGTGAGCTTACAGAGCACGATTTGCTTCCATATGATAACAAGATAAATATTAAGATCCCATCCCTAACATCGGAGCATCACTTGGGGATATCTGACCTTCTGCCACCTTCACCGTCTACCTCCGCGTATAATGCTCGCAATTTCTTTGCGTCCCCGAGTTCTCTCAACTCATCTATTACAAGCCATACTGATCATCATCGACAACATGCCGCTTTCCGAGATGTAGCCGCCGAGGCGTCCTCTTCCTTTTCCCTTGGTCTCCCACCAACACGCTCCCCACAGCTTCGACGCACCGCAACAGAACCTCTACTAGTTTCCGTGTCGACATCTGGGAACCTCCATTCACGGAAAATTTCAGCTAGCAATGGGGCAACAGGCACGCCACTTCACGGTCCACCAATCCGACCGTTGGATTACAGCAAACTGATTGCTGCTAACAACACGTACTCGGAGCTTGCACGGACTATCGACGATCTCACTCAGTGGCTAACCGTGGTGGAGGTGGGATTGGGGGGGATGCTTGAAAAGGCTCATACCGACACCATCGAGGAGGAACAGGAAATATCTAGCGATCTTGAAGACGATGAGATTACACCAGGACTTCCAGGCCGGTCACGCAAAACCACACTTCGTGCTGATATATGAGTTCTATTTCCGCATTAATTTACAACCGGATGTAAGGGTAGTTAAGGGTGTACAATCTATAACACGGCATAGAGTTTAGGATATATAGTTGTTGGCGACGAGGTAATCCGTGATGATGCGAACGCTCTCAGTTACATCCGTCTCGTGAGTCTTGATGTGTATCTCGGGATTTTCAGGTGCCTCGTACGGCGCAGATATGCCAGTGAAATCTGGGTAGGAATTCGTTGAAATTAGACTTTGAGTGAGTGATAGACTCATACCTTTGATTTCACCAGCTCGTGCTTTTTTGTAAAGGCCCTTGGGGTCTCTTTCCTCTACGATGTGCAGGGGAGCATCGACGAAAACTTCGATGAAGGGTATGCCCGATTTTTCATGGACCTCACGGGCCTGCGCTCGATCAACGAGGTAAGGGGATATGAAGGCCGTGACAACAATGCAGGCGGAGTCGGCGAAGAGTTTTGAGACCTGCAGAGGATATGATGAATATGGAAAAGCAGACCAGTGTAATCGCATGTACCTCGCCGATCCTGCGGATGTTTTCATTTCTAGATTTTTCATCAAATCCAAGATCTTTATTCAGGCCAAATCGGACATTGTCTCCATCCAAACGATAGACATATTTGTGCAGATGCAGTAGGTGTTGTTCCAGAGCACAGGCGATCGTGGACTATGAGGCTCTGGTTCATTTCGTTTACTTTGTGGATGGGAGGGAAAGGGCGGACCTTGCCACTGGCACTGAGGCCAGTCAACCAGATCGTGACGCCCTTTTGATTCAAGAATTGGGAGCGTTCAGAGGTAGTAACTGAGCCTAAAAGAGTGAATAATTATCAGCACATGGTAACAAAGAAGGAAAAAATGGTTACCTTCGTGAAATGTGATATTTGTTGCCATTGCGTGTGGAAGATCTAACTAAACGCAAACCAAAAGAAAACTTGCAAATTCTTGCAAATCAGGATCGCAAGAGTCGCGCGATCTTATCAAATCAGGTGTTCTTCATCACTAGCCATGTGATTCGTCACGGGGCGCGACGCGAGCAGGGTTGGTATCAAGTTCAAGCTATTGTAGGTATAGATATAGTAGTGTATCGCTGTTACTTTCCATCTAGTCTGTCAGCGTTTGCATTCTCTTCATCCTGTATTTGCATTTCATTGCAGACCCAGGAGATGATCCGTTGAATTGCCTCTGTCACTTCTTCGGTGCTGAGGGGTTGATTGGCCGGCGGGCAGTGCAGAAATAGAACCTGACTGTTCCTACGTCTCTCATACGGGTTAGCGGTGCGTTTGGCTTCTGCAAGGGAGCAATAGTATATGAAGTCGCAAAGATAGTGGCCAGCGTCCATGGAGGTATATATTTGCTTAGCGGCCGTGGTTAGGACTAGCTCTGAAAAGCTTATGATAGGGACCGACCTCAACGCCGGACTGCTTCAAATCCTGAACTAGCCTCGTGACATCGATTTCAGTCGGAAGTTCGTCGGGAAAGGTTTGGTATTGAACACCAAAACCGCGGGTTGGCCTAGCAGAATTGTCAGATCCGGTGTGCTCCACCATCTCCATGCCCAATCGCTCTCTTTCCAAATTCTCGGCTGCCAGACGATCATCGGGTCTGCGACTGAAATCTTTAGGCGAGGAGCGAGCTAGAGATGCGAGCTTTCCATCGGCATCCTTCATATGGTATCCCAACTTGTGGGCCTGCCTTTCCATCCTCAGGGAGCCCCGACCTGCAACACCTATATGAAAGATGAAATCGTAGCCTGTTGCTGGAGGCGGTGGGAAAGGCGCCTTGGCACTGGGAGGAAGTACCGGTGGTCGTGCATGGAGGCCCGGGACGATTGAGAGAACGGCATCGTACGACACTGGGATCTTGAGTGCAGATATGTGTATCGGGCGAATAGTAATATCACCAGGATCTGGGGAAATGGTAGTATCGTGCAGCGGTTTAACGGCCAACCACGACGGATTCTCCTCATAATGATGAAACGGCTAACCCGGAATTAGTGATTTTCCAGGCCGACTTCCTTCACTCACGCCAAAGCCAGTGACGAGCACACGGAACGTCGCGTTCTCGAGCGAATCTTTGGGAACGGTAGGCATGGGTATCAAGGCTCAAGGTATCTATCTACTAAGTAATGCTATCGAAGCATCTACCTACTCTGATCCTCACACGCACGGGCCAGACTACTCGCCGGCCGGCCCTCCCATTCCTTGTCTCCATTAGCCTCATGCTCCCAGAAATTAAGTGCTGCGTCATCCCAGATCTTGTCCGTCATATCCCCATCTTGTCGCAAGAAAACCTCGCCTTGAAACTGAATGGGGAGGTAAGTATTATGGACCGGGTGCCTAACGGAAATGACATCAGCTGCTTTCGATACCAGCTACTTAGCAAGCTGTAAAACTCACGCGTAGCTCGGGTTGTACCGGTAGGTTTTTCCGTATCCCAGATCTTTCATCAACCCAGTCGGTGCATTCCGCATAGACATAGGAACGGGGATCGTCAAGTCTAAATTCGCCGCCTCCTCTGCGCGATTATACGCTTCGTAGGCCCGCGTGGATTTCGGCGCCTCTGAAAGATATGCCACAAGGTGAGCCAGATTGATCCGACACTCTGGCATACCTATCGTCTGACAGGCCTGAAGCGCAGCCATAGCCTGTGCAATTCAGTTATTGATTCTGATCGTCGGAGCTGTCGATTATTCTTACCAATGGAAGGGCATGATTGTCCGCCAAACCAATATCTTCACTGGCACAGACAACCATGCGGCGTGCGATGTACAAAGGGTCCTCTCCGGCAGTGAGCATCCTTGCGAGCCAATACATGGCTGCGCTCCCCTGACTTCCTCTGACACTTTTGTGGAGCGCAGATATCATGTCGTAATGACTTTCTCCAGTGCGATCATATGAGGCCGATACAGATCGCTTGAGAGAAGCCAACAAAGTTCCCTCCGGAGTATCTTTGGCCGACTTGATAGTAAGTTCGAGAAGGGACAGTGCAGTCCGAGCGTCTCCCGTCGCCAGCGATGTGATGCTGGAAAGTATCTTTGGGGTCAGCTGGGGTAAAGAAGCGCATGGAACACTAGTGGCGTCAGCAGGAGAGGATTGAGGCGATTCCGAAGATGATGGCAATTCCGTTGAAGATGGGCCCGCAGAACTGTCTCCGAGACGCTTGACGGCATTGGTGAGGATTGCCATTATGTCAACATCAGTCAATCGTTCAAGCACAAAAACTCTGCAATTCAGTGTCAGAAGTATAGATTGACATCACGGTAGACCTACCGGCAGCGACTGAGCAGTGCACCTGTCAGCTTGAACGATGGGTTCTCGGTTGTCGCACCTACGAGCTGAGGATCTAGTTGACATGTACTGTACCTCAAAATGCAGAAGTCATACCTGGATATGGCCTTGTTCAACGTATGGGAGAAATATGTCCTAGTGAGGTGAGCGACAGTTCTGATAGCTGTAAAAGAAAGCATACCTGCTGTGATTTATTGAACCGGTGAACTTCATCCAAGAACAATACAGTTTTCCTACGTATCAAACTTTACAGATTGACTTCAACAGACAGCTATTGTGAACTCTCACCGTCCCGTCAAAGCAAGCGTGCGCTTTGCCTCTTCAAGGGTTGCACGAACATCGTTAACGCCGACAACAGTAGCGCTGAGCTCCTTGAATACACAGTCTGCTTGCTTCGTAATCAGTCGCGCCAAAGTGGTTTTCCCGCATCTAGGGTCGGTGCAGTCAGACGAAGCTCTCATACAAGAGTCGGGTGCCCTCACCCTGGTGGGCCCCAGAAGATCATTGAACCAGCAGATGCCCCCTCGAGCGTTTTCATAAGTAAAGAGTCAGGACCGATCAAATGGGGCTGTCCAACAAAATCGGATAACGCGTTTGGACGAAGTTTTTCTGCGAGAGGTGCAGCCGCTTCGAGATGAGCAATTTTGCTCCGCTTTTGAGGTGGGCGCGCCGGTGTGTAGTCGCCAATCAGCGTGCGTTTGTTTGTTGGCGTAAAATGAGAAATGTGCGGCTGAGAAGGCGTCTTCTTGAGACCTTGGCTGAAAATTGGAGCCATTATCGGGCTGGAAGAGACGCCGTTATGTTTCCTGTTGGTTGCTCCGTGCTGTGATTTGGACGAGCTGCTTGATGCTTGGGATGACGGATCAACGTATTCCTCGCAAGAACTGTCGATATGTTGGTTTATGGACTGTGCGAGGACATGTCGCGAACATATAGGGCTTCACGACGCGTTTAGCAGATGCAACTCAGGCTGTTAAAAGAGTCGCACCATGTTACTAGAGATTTGGTTAGCAAAGAGCGTAGCAGACGCGTAACGGTATTTTGCCAGCACCTGTCTTTGTCGACATGACCGTAAACGAATAAAGCTGTCTAATTACGTCATCAATACACTCCTGGAATGAGCCTGTGTGGCACCCTTTCTACCCAATCTGTCCATTCCTCTCCAAAAGTCTTTGAGAGAGCCTCATCCTCCTTGTACATCCGTAACAGCAGCCCAAACGTTATAATTGAGACTAGAAGTAGGTATACCATCGCAACCCCCTGTCCGATAGTTGTTTTGAGGGGCCCACATTCTCGTGCCCATGATCCCTGAGACTCATCCTCAGCACCAGGTCAAATCTGTAACTTTAAACGACATACCGAGCCTGCATGCCAGCTCACGATACCCGCAACGCACAGAACCACCCCTAGATACCCCGGATGACGGACAATTGAGTAAGGGCCAGTGGTCACCAGCTTGTGGTCAGTCCTGATGCTCATTTCAAACGTGAATAAGCATCCCAGCTCGCGATAACACCTGTATCGGATGAAGCCCCCTAGTCCTGTTAAGAGCACTCCCAGAATGAAGAAGGGAGATGCATGTATCCTTTCCTCTGTTCCATCAATCGCTAGCGCTGACAAAATTTCCTGGGAGACCCTCAGGTGCGGGGTATTACTGGCCACAATGACCATCGCTTCTCCAATGGCAGCTCCCCAACAAATTAGCTAGGTGCAGCCGATCAGCATCTCTGAGATATTTTGCTATGAACAACCGTACCTTGACGAGGAGGGGGCCAGAACGTTGCTTTATTAATTGCTCCATCCTGGAGGACGACAGCGTCTCTTCTGAGGAAGCGGGAGGGTGAGGAGCAGTTGTAGTGACTTGGAGGCCGATCATGGCCACTAAGATGCAAGGAATCCTGAGTAACGACATGGCGCAGATCGGATGAAATGGGTGCGTCG
The DNA here is from genome assembly GCA_018856295.1 of Blastosporella zonata. Taxonomy (NCBI): domain Eukaryota; kingdom Fungi; phylum Basidiomycota; class Agaricomycetes; order Agaricales; family Lyophyllaceae; genus Blastosporella; species Blastosporella zonata. The sequence continues at coordinate 24,044 of JAFLHD010000026.1, read as the reverse complement.
AGCTTTTGGTAGGATCATCCAGTCAGTTTATCAGAAAGGCGTTCAACAGCAGCATTCGTCCATGCACGCGCTTAGCGTGCGGTGGCGCACCGAAAACACCGGGTTGCGTGAGGAGCAGGTGATAGATACCGCGGCAATACAGCGCTGGGAACTCTTCCGTAGTGCGGACTGACCTCAATGTGGCAAACAATTTCAGGAACATTGAGCTTCAGAAACGTTCCGTCCGAGGTCACGATGATAGGGCCACTTGAGGACCACCGTCAAGTCCGAGTATTTCGGTGTGCAAATTTATGGGTAACAGCATTTCCAGACACGATTGCTTTGCGATACTTTCGGGATCGACGCCAGATACGGCACGAAGGGATCCGGATATCCACACATTCATTGGAAGCTACTTTGACCTTTGAACGGGTGTCAGATTCGCAAGGACGAGCCAAACCAGTAGCTCGTTTGGCTTGGGGTGTTAGCCAACTGGCCTCGCAATTCTAGTACTGCTCACGAGTTTGGAAAAGCCGGAAAATTGGTCTATTATTTATGTAGGACATCGCAATAACCGCCTTCCACCTCAAACATCCGGGTTTAAACGGATTCTGGATGGAGTTCAATACATGGCACATGTGATTAAGGAATAATACGTACGTTGCAGAGCACCGTTGAGTTTTGTGACGCGAGACTGGACACTCAGATCGATGGTCTTGTCGCCAAAGTCGACGATGATTCCACCCAACACTGAAGGGTTGACCTGAATGAGAAAAGCGGTGAGAAGGGTACGGAAACGCGTCAAATGAAAGCATGCCTTGTTGGTGATCTTCAAAACCTTTGCCTGCTGGCCGGCCTGAGAGGCCTTGAGCGTGGTCTCAAGACGGGAGAGGACATCCTTGGCCAAGGGAGTTGCCGACGTGACAATAACGTCGAGCTCGCCCCTGTACTGGGAAACGAGCTCGTTGAAGCCCTCAATGACGCCCTGGGTCTCTCCAAGCCTGCCATTCTCGGAAAGGACAGACAGGAGGTTTTTGGTGGTTTCGGAGATGGCATCCTTCTTGGGTGCTGCGCTGTCGAGCTTGTTGAAGAAGTTGGAGAGGGCAGAAGCACGTTCGGATGCAGAGAGGGTGGGGTTTCTCAGGAAGGAGCTGATTTCGGGCTGGGATGTGATGGACTTTGAGACGAGGGTAAGGTCGGCATGGACCTTGGTGAGAGCGGCAGGGGACTGCTTGAGGGCAGCTCCATAAATGGCCTGTGAGTATTTGAGGGCGATGGCTGAGGCAGCACGACGACCCAGGCCGGGTGCGACGACGGCTGAGCGGGTGGCGGCAGAGAGCAACATGGATATCGTGGAGGACGGCGACGACGACAACGACAACCAGCAAAACTACCAGTCGGACTATGCCGGGTCAATCACGTGTCATTCCATCAATTCACGCATTACCAGGGGCTGCACACACTTGGTCAATTGCCATTGTATTGGCATTGGCAAGACTTGTTAGAGTGGAGTCTTATTGGATTTCTATTGGAGCGCAGCACCACATTCCTTGTTCTCAATTAGAACAATAGACTTTGGTAATTCCGGACAATGGCGCCTCGTGCTTATTGACTAACCCTTATTAATTCCACAGCCAATCCTCCGCACGCCCACCACCCTTCATGTTCTCTCTCGCCAGGCTGCGAGCCATCCTTTTCCCTTTCATTCTTTTTACCTCTTATTCTCTAGCCAAAGAAGATTCATTGTGTGCGTCACTGCTCACTACCATCGCCGCCTATCTAACATCTTTCTTCAGTCACTTCATCAGTCACCTATTGTGAACCTCCAGAATCCCTCCTCGTTCAACAGTTCGATATAGCCTATTTTGCAAGCAATGAATCCATCTCCTTCAACGTTTCTGTCGCCAGTGTCGTATGTTTGCTCCGCAGCTCCACATCATCTATTTTTGACGCGTCCTTTCCCTCCAGCAAGCCAATGTCAACGTCACTGCCAATCTACTCCTCAATATTTACGGCATACACGCCGTCAACGTCACTCTCGACCTCTGCAATATCTTCGGGGGCGCCCTCTGTCCTCTTCCCATGTACAACTTCACGGGATCCGATTCAATACCCCTCCCAACTTCCCTTGGCATTCAGGACAGGATCCCCGGCATCGCCTTCAAGATACCCGATCTTGAAGGCGTCGCTCAACTCATCTTGACCGAAGTCGGCACTGGCAACGTCAAGGCTTGCGTGCAAGCAACCTTATCCAACGGTTGGTCCACTCATCAAACATCCGTAGAGTGGGTCACACGCGGTATTGCACTGGTCACCCTTCTATTAGCAATCTGGCATTCCCTCTCCCCGCAGGCCATCTTGCCTTTTAGGTTCATCGATCTGCTTTTGCTCTATCAAACCATCGCATCGTCGTCATTCCTCAGTCTTAACTATCCATCCACGTATCGCGCATTTACGCTCAACTTTGCATGGGCTATGGGTCTATTTTCAACTTCATCATCCTTCCAGCCATCCATAGATCGCATGCGTCATTTGACGGGTGGCAACCTCGCAAACGCCACTTCTGCGTCTGCAGTGGGACTTGTCAACAGGAAACTCAGTCCTTATAACCTAATTGACTCAGCTCCTACCCAGGCCTCTTCATCCTTGACCCGGAGGGCCGCCTCTTCATGGAGCAGACTTCTCATTGCCGACTTCCCCACGTCTATCCGTTCTACCCTCGCCTCTGCGACAGAAGGGACTGTCCAGACTGTGACGACGTCCTCGTCAAATGTTCTGCAGGCCGGCATTCCCATCTCCGTGAACTCTCTCCACATCGGCACAGCCAATGCATTTATGACTGTCTTCTTATGCGCACTCATCCTCGTTGCTTGTACGTTGGCAGTGTTCTTACTCGCCTTCATCCTTTCCGTAGCCGTAGGTCGCTTCTCACGGCAAGACGACATTGGTAAAACGAGGCTGAAATCGGCATACCTGACATTTGTCCATGCGTGGAGCATCCGCCTGGTGAGCATATCTGCAAACTTCAAGGGAATAAAGTTGTCTCACTTTATTTCCGCAGGCCCTCTTTCTATTCCTGCCAATCGTTCTCTTCTCCTTCTATCAATGGACACTCAAGGACTCTTGGCTTTCAATCCTTCTGTCCGTCATCGCATTTATTGCCCTGCTCATCGCTGTATTATATCCTGCCGTCGTCATTTTGCGCTATGCACGTCGCGAAGGCCGCGAAGCTCTGTTCAAGGACTCGGACCACCTAGCGTCCAACGGACCCTTATATGGCCAATACCGCGTTCATCGCTTCTACTTCTTCATTCCCTTGCTCCTAGCAGTATTCCTGAAGGCAATCTTTATCGCCTTTGCCACAGGAAACGGCGAAGTGCAAATCATACTGATGGTGATCTTGGAAGGTTTCGTTGTTATCTCACACCTAGTCCTCAGGCCATATAGAACACGCGGCGGCGACGTATTCTCGAGTTTCCTGGCAATCATCCGCCTCATTTGCAGCGGCTTGATGATTGCATTTATAGAGAGTCTCAACGTTGCCCCCATTCCCCGGACGGTCATTGGCTTGGTTATCGCAGTCGTTTTCTCCGTGACGGTCCTCATAACCTATATCAACCTCATCATCAATTCTGGCATCCATTGGCTTTGGACGCGCGGCCGCTCGAAGGCGTCCATTCAATCCTCCACAGACGTGTCTATCGTAGAGACGAGTGATGATGGAAGCGTAGAGAAAAGCAGAATGCTCCTCAGCCCGTCAAGTTCCTCAAAGAATGTTCTGCGACCGGCCAATCCGACGCCAGAGCACAACGATAACCTCTCTCCACCCCTTCTTCAACCCTTCCCAGTGTCTCCGACGGAGACTGAAATCACCACCACCAGCGCCTACACAAACAACAGAACATCAGGGACCATGACTGTCGGGTCCCTTCTCCCCCGACGATGGTCTTTCTCGCCATTAAACTCCCCGACTGTGTCACCACAGATGCAAGAGCCCGGGGCATTTGCATCGCACAACAACAATAGCCCATCTTACAGATATTCGGACACACCATCACTACAAAATGGACATGAACCTACATAGACTTATATATACATAGAGTAGCTACCAGACTTCGACCGTCCGCTATCACCTTCGTTACTTTACATGTCGTTAATTATCTGAGCTGTATCATATTGAATATAGATAGAATGGAAGTGAGGCGTGGAATTGTTCCGGAGTTGCAAACAAGACGCACGCGAAATGCTCCTTCGAACTTCTTCCTCCTGGGCATCCCATTGCAAATTTATCTGGTCCCTTCCACACGCGCGCGGTGTTCAAACAGCCGCTGGGCAGACCAATCCCTATCCGTTTCCTTCAGGCCGGCACCCCACCCCGCACCAAATATTTCATCTCCCCAAAAATGCGTCCGAAGGCGATATAAAAGCTCGGTGTACATATTTTCGCAAAGCTCACGGCCTTCACCAATTTCACTAACTGAAGTCTTTAAAAGACTATGACCTTGTCCGAATCTACCACCCAGACAAGGCAGACCCATCAATCTCCTCCGAGGCAGCTCATTCCAGGTTCCAGTCCATAACCACTGCGTACGACGTCCTTCGGGGCAAAACGCCTGGTATCGACTCGTATTCCTCTTCCGCTTCGACACCTGCTCGAGATCATCGGTACCCCACTACGGCGGCGTGGAGAGCGCGGTCAAGACGTCAGGAGCTGTATGCGGGAAAGGACGAACGGTGGAAAGACCATGTTATTTTGTTCGGCCTTGTAGCTGTGAGTTCTATCAAATTCCTCACACTGTGATATTCCTCACGCTGTTCAGACGATCACAATACTCGTGGCACAGGTATTTTCCACACGACGACAGGCTCTGTCTGAAGCCGTTGCACGCACCCGGCATTCAGACGCGTCGCATAGAGGACGGACACCCGTAAATGTGACCTCGTTAGATACGAACGACCCTGATCGACGTCTGGGAGAGTAAGCAATATATATAGTAGACACCATCTTTTGGATGCAGTATATTCGTACCCAGTAATTGTAGAGTAAATACCAAGAAACCAAGATCTAACATATTAATTAGTCCTCAGAAATCTAAATGTCCCACTCAAAAGTACAATCCACTCCATCCCCTCGAGCGTACGTAAACCTGGTCGGCACCATCCTTGTCGCCAACCCAGTGAGTCCACTTCTGGCTGCCCTCCTCACCGGGCACGTTTTGGAAGCGCTGCAGTCCAGTCGCAGCGAACGACTTGGAGTCCAGCTCAATTCGGCCACTGAAACCGGCCTCCTTGTAAGTGAGATACATGTCCGCGTTGCGAGATGACATGTGGATGCTGTCGATTTGACGCTTGAACGCACTAGAGCCGATGTAGAAGAGGTCTGTGCGGCCCGCACCGGTGGTCGTCCTGAGAGTTGCGGGCGCCGGATGTTCGGGGTCCGAGGGGGCGGTAGGGTGGGCACGGACGTTGGTGGTGCCGTCGCCGCGTTGTGTTGTGACGCTCGTGCTGTTCACAATCGCGACATCGCCTACAATCCATCCACGGATGAGCTCCAGAGCCATGGATTCGCCACGCACGGACTGGCTGGGGAGAATGGGATTGTTTTGATCCATGGCGAAGAGCGTGACGTAGAAAGATTCAAGGTTGATGTCAGCATCGGGGGCAAATTGGACGTGGGTTGTGGCGTGCGAGACGACGTTGAGCTTCTTGAGCGCAGGAGGAACATACATGACGATATCGAAGCGCATGCACTCAGCTTCCGGACCTGTGCGGGGAGTTGTGATGACAAGACGACTGTTTCTCACTGTACCATCTTCGTTGAAGTCAGGGTAGATGAAATCAATGGACTTGAGCGACGTCTCGTCGCCTGAGCGAAGAGTCATCTCGTACTTGATGTCCGTCTGGTCAGCGGTACCTTGGGCAATGACAAATGTGCCGACGGCGCTGCCTCGGAAATCGAAAGAGTGGTCGTTTTCTGGGCCTATCTGTGCGGTCAGGGCGACCTTGGTACCGTTGTATAGATAAGGAGCAGCGAGGCAACCAAGCGAGCTGCTAAAGGCGGGCATGAGCTCCAAGCCAGTTGGCGCATCCTGCAATAACTTTAGAGCGAATGTCACAGAAACAGGGCAGAATCGCGCACAGTAACGGCCCAGAGGATAAGTTTAATAGAATACCAAATGGCGAGGCCACCAACGACGATACCAAATGCCTTCCAAAAGAGAGTACAACTGGGACGTCTGTAAGCGATTCACCCTCGTGAGATACAATGCGACACGTACTCTAATCCGCAGCAAACGCAGCAACCAGTTTTGCGCCTCCGCCTGGGCCGTGACATATCGGTATCGAGAAGACCAATGCTGGCCTCGTCGCCTTCACGGTCTACATAAGGGGGTGAGGGGTCAAGCGGTGTGCTGGACAGAGCAACTCTGCCCTCCTCATCAGTCGCCAAAGGGTTATCTGTCGACAGAAACTGTCAGTAACAATCACGGATAGCGGGCAAAGTTGTCGAACATTGCTCATCCCATCGTTGCTTGAGTTTGAGGGCAGTCATGACACCGCCAATCATGCCAAAGAATGTGAGGCCACGCCGAGTGGATTGGCTCATGGTGAGTAGAAACGGGGAGGGGATAAAGAGTGTGAGAGAAGAGACGGAGAAAGAGTTTAACTAGGAAAGACGGCGAAAGCGGTGGTTTCGTGATCATCAGAACTTGTGCCTGGGTGATCCTTCCATTGCCAACTTTTTGATGTAAACCTCCAGGGTCTAAGGCTTCAGGCCTCAGGCTTCAAGACGGTTGACATAAATAGTGCCGTTTGGTGGACCAGTGAGGACCATTAATGTTATTATGACTTTAAGCTCACCAGTCTCGTCACGGTGAACTCTTGTGGATGCCTATGCACTTTCTGACTTGTCCCACGAGTTTTTTTTTTACCTCTACCGTCCTGGTCCGTACAGCACCCGATTTTGATTGTGAGTAACTAATTGAGCAGAACACGAACTTTTTGCAGAAATACGGTACTTAGTCTCCAAACAGAACTTACACGTAAAATACGGTGCCTTCTGTGCAGTGCTGGTGTAAGTATACTTATATTTCAGAGCCTACACTTGGGCTCATGTAAAGGAGTAGAGAACCAAGTCGCGTCGTGCCGCAATCAAGAACGCGTTATTTGTCTCTTAATCCTATCCCCTGCTTTTGCGCCAATGGTTGGCTCCGCTCGCTACCTCCACCCAATAAAAAGGGAAAAGCCCAAGAGGAATTGAAGCTGGATTAACTCAGGCCGTCTCCATCAACTCTTCCTTGAATCCTTTAGCCATCTCCTGGATCTAGCACTTGCAACCAAAAATGCCAGTGAGACTACCCTTTTTATATAGTCTTCGTTCTCGTGATTTCATCCGACAAAATGGAATCAAGCGCTGATGAAGCCGCGAAAGTCGTGAAAACATGGCTTTGGGATCGATTTAACGTTTACGTTGATTTTCTGGGTGGACTGCTTAAAAACCAAGAGAAAACCCTAAGCATTGGATTTAATTTTCGTCCAGTCAAACTAATTACTATAATCACAGATATCAACCCTACATATACTGTTTGCGTTGCAAAAAGCATCTCTCAACCTCCAAGTCCACGCCTTCTGAGTCACAGTTCCATAATTTCACACTTTCGAAAAATTGTCAGCTTCCTCCTCCTATGTTCAGCGTCATCACGTCACATGCGGTACCAGAAGACACGACAATTGACTCGGACGTGCTGCATTAATTCCACGAGACTTGGTTCAGTGTCCACGGAGATGTTCGGTGGTTCTTTCCCCGCGATGCAGCTACCTGCGCCATTCTTGATGCACACATGTCTCACAGAGCCCTTCTCAATTCAACTCCAATACTGCCCCAAATCTCCCCAACAACCTGTTGGCCGTCTTCCTCTAGAACAGGCTGAGCTAAACACTTGGTGGGTCTCAGAGATGGTGTCAAACCCATCGAAACCCAAACCAACGTCTAAGAAAGGCGCCGAGGCATAGTCTTCTGAAGACGAAGAGGACGCCAACGGCGAGGAGGACAATGACGGCTGGCATAAGTTCTTTGACGAGGAGCCGACGAGCAAAGAAAACAAAGCACCTGGCCGTGGAGCACGTCTGCACAAGCTCATGATACACCAGTCCCTTCATGCACTGACATCGCACCGTGCAGTATTTACGAGGGCGTGGCCGAGGTTGTCGATCGTCGAAGGAGACGGGAAAGCCCTAGCGAAGCTGAAACGGGTGTGTTGAAAGTAATCCACCGTGGGGTGATGCCTCATCTCACACGACCTGTGCTCGTGATGGACTAGGTGGTGCTTCGGTGGCGGGCCCTGTACTGATAATATTTCTTACCTGTGGAACAGTTAATCTTTTGACTCTGAACGCGCTCTTCGTGCTTATGAAGGAGTCCAATCTGTGAGCGTGGTCATTTTTTAGTTTATCCATGCTGAGCCTTTACTGATAAGTGCAAGGTGATCACCCCACATTCCACACCCGTTTATACCCGTTTCTGGAGTATTGCACCTCAAACTTCGGGCGCTGTTTTTCCGTCTGACCAAACTTCCTTAGCTCAACGTACGTTTCTTTGCACGCCTCAAACTATTACCAGAACACCTCTCCAGACATCTTCCCGCCAACCTCCTCGCGTCCTTCGTGAAGCACCTCTGCCCTCTCTTCTCGATGGAGATGCGTCAGAATTCGAACGAATGATGTATTGAGCAAAGCCTCCGGAAAAGAAAAGAGCACCAAGAAACATAAGGAGCGTACGAAAAGAGTGTGAATGGCAGTAACGATGCCACGAGGAGAAAAAGAGAATGAGTATGGGCAGCAGTAGCAAGTACCAATGCAAAGGGACCAGAATGAGCGTGGGTTATATATATCTGATGGAGAAAAGAAAACAGTGTGGCAATGCAAAGGGGCGAAAATGAGTGTGGGTTGTTTCTATTCGATGTGACGGATTGAAAAACATCCATCGATAGGGTAATGAATCAAAGAACTTAACAATGCGACGGAGCGAAAAAGGGGGCCTAACGACGCTGTGCATACGCGCCGCGTTCATATCCGGCAACCGTAGCTGCGCCACCAACCTTCGAGTAATTGGCACCCCACTCCTTGCCTGAATTCATATCGTTCACAAGCAAAGATATCTCGTGGGCCTTCATATGAGGAGCCGAAACCTGGAATTTCGCAGCGTGCGGGCCCCGCAGGATGCGGAACATTTCAGGATGCTGGACTTTCTCGTCAGCGGTGTCGGAGGGTGACGGCATCAATCCATGACGGCGCATCGCGCGGACAGAACGAGAGGAGGAAGCGGAGCCGTCGACAAGAGGAATGACATCGATTGAGTTGGAAGGCTCGAGGTCGGCATCGTGGCACGTGTTCTGGGAGAGATTGCGCGAGGGCATCCTGGGGTTGGTGGAGATACTGCTGGTAGGGCTGGATCCTCTATGGGTGCCAGAGCCCGCTCCAGCAGTGGCATCGGCACGTGTACTGGCGCAGCGCGTTCGGGAGTCGGAATCGAGAGCGCACATCGACTGACTTGCGGAAGAATTCTTGTAGATCCCGGCAACGGGTACCGGCGCAGCGGTAGGTTTGGACGGGTCGCGACGGCGAATGCTGAGGGGCGGAGTATTGTACTTTGAGATGTTAAGTGCGCTCCGTTGTATGGCCTGAGATCGTAGTATAGCAGCTTTCCTTGCTGCTCTGGCGCTTTCGTTGTACTTCTCTCGCTGACGGCGAGCGTGTTCGGCGTCCAGTGCTTGGATCTTGGCCTTGATCTCGGGTGGAAAGTTGGGGAGAAGATGCTCAGTGGGGACGTCCGAGAAGTCTTGTGTGAGAGGGCGTGCTGGGCGCTTGGGTGTCACCGGGACAACTGGAGCCAGAAGCAGCGGATTAAACAATGTGAGAGGTATTTGGTGGGTTACGGCAGGTTGTTGTGGGATCGAGGAAGGGGGCTTGGGAAATTGGTCGAGGAGGATTTTGTGGGCGTGAGAGCGGAGTTTATAGGGGCGAGTGAAGTCGTTCGGGTCATGAGCACTGGGACAGTCGGAATAACGATCGGTGGACGGCGGGTTATAACTTGCTTCACTGTAATCATCGTGGGATTCCTCCGATGTATCACAAGACGACCGGAAAGGTATCGACGCAGAGTGCCACAATTTGGGATATCTGCGTGTCTTCGGATCAGTCGCAGTCGACCTATAAGATATAATGTTTATCGGAAAGCTTAAAATTAATTATGGGGACGTACTTGCAATGGAATATCTTTGATTTGATTTTTTTCTTGAATTTGTCCATGGCGATACGTTGTATCAGCAGACGTTCTGTGAGGTTGTGCCAGGTTAAGTAGGAAAGAGTACACTTGACCACCTTTACACCCTGCCACCGCGCCATTGTCTTGACAGGCCAGGGTTAGGGATGAGATCAAATGTGCCGCCTGTCATTGTCCTTGAATAAGTACATAATAGTGGAGTCCTCAGTGGCAGAGATTTAAGCGAGCCCAGTGTGGTTACCAAAGCGGAAATCTGGCCAAGTTGTTGCCAGAACGTCACCAGTCCGCTTGGTCTCACGAGTCACTCCGAATCAGTGGGCCAAGACAGAGGATTGTTTTGCTCATCCAAGACTTTTATTCTAGCCTTGAAGGACAACTGAAGCAAGAGGTGAAGTTGTTCGAGCGTCGGGAGGCGTGCTAGGTCACGCGTGGCAAGGACCGAGTGGACGGTGATGTCTTGCCGCGGCTCGTATCAAGGCTTGCCTCCACATCCCCCCCCCGGCGTTGAATAATTTCACGGGACGGGGTATGTAGGACCTAGGTTAACCAAATTCCCAACCCATGTGGAGGAACCACAAAAGTCAAGCTGCACTTGTCTAAGGCTGCCATCAATGCCGATCCCGATTGATCTTGATCGCTCACTGTACTATGTAGCCCTGCGAACTCCCCATGTCCTCGCGCGCACGCTGAAGATATCTAATGTCCGGGGCACTCATGGCCAAGGCGGGCGTTGGCAGTCATCGATTTCTCATAGGGGACTTCGAAACAGTTGTTGCCTCAACAGGTGCCTCTTGATTAAAGGTCACTTGGTCCGGCAGTTTATTTTTTAATATAAAGAAGCTGTTACACCACGGATTCCTAAGTAGAGAGATTCGATTGTGAGTAGTGTATATGCTGTAGGATGAGTAGCTGCATATGTAGGCGGTGTATGCAACCTAGGGGGTATCATCTATTACTGTTATGTGAAATTTTACCAGAACAGATCTATGTGCTCCATGGTCCATCATCTCTCTCCGCGTGCGGGTGGCACAGTAAATGTCGCAGAAACGGGGCTCCAGCCATCTTCTGCACTGCGCTCCTCACCCCTGATCAGACTAGCTATGCTAGCCGTATGCCGATGGTTCTTTTTTTTCCCATCTTGGCCGTTCTTCGACGTCGGTATAGCAGCCGCAGTGAGCGTTGCACCGGGGTTTGGTGATCTATAGGTGATGTCCATCTCCTCGTCGGAACTGGCGTCACTGAGCTCGAAGGCTGCTGCATCCGTGGGGTCTTCCAAATCATAAACCTCGTACTTGGACCTCTGATTCGAGAGTCCACCAGGAGGTGCAAGGGCGGCATCGCCGCGCATGTTGTCGGGGAGGAAGAGGTAGAAGAATGCGATGGAGAGACAAGCGCCACCTACGACGTCGATGAGGTAGTGGTGGGTGAGGTACATGGTGGCCCAGTAGAGCACGCCAGCGTAGACCCAGACGTAGCGTGTTGTCTGGGGGAAGAAATGAGACATGAAGAGTGCCTCGATCGTCGCGCAGGCCGCGTGGAGGGATGGGAAGGCACCAAAAACAACAGGGGCATTTGAGAAGCCGACAGTGTAGGCGCTGGAGTGCAACAGGGCGTCTATACGAGCGAGGCCACCGGGGGAACCCTTCATGGTGTAATTGGCTGGAGTGAGCCCGTGGATGAGCTCGTACCAGGGCGCGGAACAAGGGAAGAAGATCTGGATGACAACCCCTGCGAAGTTGAGGTAACCAAATGTGCGTGCCCATAGATGGAGGGACTCTTTTGTGCGGAAGAGCCAGAGGAAGGCGGCGACGAAGAATGGGATGATGAAGTGGCCGACACCATACGGGAGCCAGGCGATGATGTCGAGGATGGGGTGAGTGAAGCGGGTGAGAATGTCGGAGATGTTAGCACCGTACAGGACGGACTCGAGGGTTGGGAGGAGTGACACGGAGATGTTGGGTCTCCATGATGTCGGGATGAATCGCGATGAATAGTAGGTTATTAGCCACATGAAAACGGGAGTTGCGGGCACGAAGAACTGTGAAGTGAATGGCACAAGGAGAGCGAGAGACCAAATTGCTGGTATCGCAAGCTTCATAGGAAAGCCCGGCTCACGCATTAGGAATAGCCAGAAGCCAGCATTGGCGACATGGAAGAGGTGGACACTGTCAGGCGTAGTGAAGTGGTGTTTCCGCAGCCGATTCAAGGTGACAGCAGGCGACAGAGACTTGTCCAGCCGTCCAACTGCAGCAACGAATGCTTGCAGAACGGTGTTGACCGTCTTCCGTATGCTGCTAGACATCTTCCGGGATGGTCAGTATATTCCTGACATTCATTTCAACAGTCGTACCTTGGTGAGCAGAGGTGGCAGGAGCAGCAAAGGGACGTGGGAAATTTCATATTTTTATGGTCTCGGCTTCACGGAACAACCTCATTCATTGGGAAAAAAGGCCACACAAGTGATACAATAACTACGAACGGGTAAGTAAATAAAGTGCCTCAAGCAGTCAGCAACGAAACACATGGGTATTCATGCTCAGATCTCCAGCCCGACCAGTACATAGGCGGGATCGACCTGGAAGATAGGCTTCGTAACGACAGTTCCGCCAACGTACATGAGAGAATGCAGGAGCGCGCCTAGATTGGGGGACGCGCGCTCCAGTACAATTACGAGCGCGGAGCATCCGAGACGTTCATCGGCCAGGTCCAAAAGGGCCACGATGCTAGCGGTACGTCAGCTATATGATCCACAAGGTGAAATCAGACCAACGCACCTTTCTCGAAGGCTCACGGACTCTGCGCTCTTGCCGTCAACGTACAGAGTCTTGGGTTTACCGGGGAATTCGAGAACGACGCCGTCAAAGGCCGCATTCATATTCGGAGCAACAGAGATGGAGACATTCTTGGCATAAGGCAGCGCCTGCAGACCCTGATGCGGGAAAAGATTCATGAGAAAGTCGAGGGCATCTTTCACCTGACTCTTATTAACGGCTGCAGGAGAAAGCTTTGATCCGTGGCTTCCAAAGTCACTGTCGTTTCCATCGTCGGGGGTCAAGGGTGGCGTTGAGAGCTCCGAGGCAGATCGGGTGGGGATCGGACGGGGAATAGCTACGGGGGTGGGGTAGATGAAGCCATGGCGCTGAGTGTTGGAGTCTGCGAGGGTGGATTTATTTGATTTGTTGTTCAAGGGATGGTGGAATTCAGGAGAGGAAGAAAAGACGGATTTGTTGGAGTTGGAATAAATAGACGCCGGCCTGCCTGTCACGCAGTCCGACGACCCTCGGTCGGGAGGGCATTTCGGCTTAGGGGTGTCAAAAACGCCACTTAAGTGTATGAAGTCAGATGGTAAGAAAGAAAAAGGTTATGAATCAGCTTACCCCGGGTCCGCCGGAGAAGGTAGTAGAGTAATAGTACATGTCGTCGGTGCCCTGGAGGTGGCACACGGCAAGCACACTGCTCTCGGTGTCGAAAGGAAGAGAAGCCCCATCTCCAACGGCTTGACAGCCGTTGCTGAAGGGGAAAATAATTGTGAGACTCGGTGGATAGCGCTCAGGAAGACAAAGACGAACGTGGGGCCAAGACTAGATTTTTGTTTTATAATATTGGACATTGAATTGAACGACATGTACTGCCAACTTGATAGATTTGCGTGGGGATGAGCGGGTATGAGCGTTCTGCGCCACAAATGTCAGCGATTTGACGATAACACCGTAAACGAGAGCGACTCGACGCACCTTAAACGAAGATACGAGGCAAGGATGGTCTCACCCCTTTGTGATCAAACACAACCACACTCTTACTTCGGCTATCTCCGAACTCGCACGTGCCCTTCATTGGACCTAGGCAAATTTGAGGGGACAAGCTCGACACCGCCAGAGACAGCGACCTCAAGACCTGTGAGTGCCTATTTTCTTGCTCGTCGCGCTGCCAATGTGCTGCTGTGATACTGCTGCACATTCGTGCAGCTTTTCTCGACGAAATCGTGCCGGGATGCGCTGGATTGGCACTCGACCATTTGGATGACCTTTGCTCACATACTCTACAGCAACTTTTCGCCAAACACACAATATGGCTGACGCTGCACCCCGAGGACGTGGTGGATTTGGACGTGGACGTGGAGACAGGGGTCGTGGCCGCAGGGGTCCCCGCCGTGGAGGCCGCAAGGACGAGGAGAAGGAGTGGTAAGTTGCCCCGTCGATCATCTTCTCCAACTGTCCGATGCCAACTCATCTTGCAGGGTTCCCGTCACAAAATTGGGCCGTCTCGTGAAGGATGGTAAAATCAAGTCCATGGAGGAGATCTATCTCTTCTCGCTTCCCGTCAAGGAGTACCAAATCATCGACTTCTTCCTCCCCAAGCTCAAGGACGAGGTCATGAAGATCATGCCCGTGCAGAAGCAGACCCGTGCCGGCCAGCGCACGCGTTTCAAGGCCTTCGTCGCTATCGGTGACTCTGAGGGCCACGTCGGTCTTGGTGTCAAGTGCGCCAAGGAAGTCGCGACCGCCATCCGTGGTGCCATCATCCTCGCCAAGCTTTCCGTCATCCCCGTGCGGAGAGGTTACTGGGGTGCTGCTCTCGGAGAGCCCCATACCGTGCCCTCCAAGGTTAGCGGTAAGGTCGGTTCGGTCATGTGCCGTCTGATCCCTGCTCCCCGTGGAACTGGTATCGTTGCCGCTCCCGCTTCAAAACGTTTGCTGCAGCTTGCTGGTGTCGAGGATGTCTACACACAGGCCAAAGGCTCCACAGCGACCATGGGTAACTTCTTGAAGGCTACCTTTGCCGCCGTAAGTGCTCGGCATGTTATCATTGAGATGGTACTAATTAGCGTTTGCAGATCACCAAAACATACTCGTTCCTTACTCCCGACTTGTGGCGCGAGATCCCCGTGTCCAAGTTCCCGTACGATGAGCACAGCGCTCACCTCCAGCTTGCGGCGGGCAAGAAGGCGTACTGAGCGATATCCGTGGAGTCTATTTCATTTCGTGTATACTGAGCAATCCATAACGTGCTGGATATATGATATGACATTTGAGTGACTGACTGATTGGCTGACCTTCGCCACAACCATCAATCCAATTGTGACGTGCGTAGAAATGATTCAGGGTCGAGGTACCCAAGTATTGCAGTAAGCATTGTGGAAATGTCAGTGTCAAAAGTTGTTTGTTTGGGTGGTGGGTTTTCTTCCTACCTCGACCTTCTCTTCTCTGGTGCCTGCATGCAGCTCCAGCTTTAATTTCTGTACGTACAACGGTAATTATATCAATCGCCACACTAACACGCCTTTCGCAGATTTATTTCTCTTCGTTTCTTCGTATGCAGGTCATGAATTCTGCTGGCGGTACCACCGATTCCCGCCATTCCAGATCTCTCCTTCAATCCCGCTCTCTGCGCGATTTCCGCAATCTCCCACCCCCGCCTCTCCCAGAGAAATCTCGCCGCCGCGTTTTGCAGGTTAACGGCCCCTACGTCGTCCGCCAAGTCTGTCCACCGATCCCCAGAATAAGTGAGCCCAGCCACGACGAGCTGGTCCAGACCCAGCAGAATCCGAGAAGGTATTAAATTTGTCTTCCTCATTACGCCTCCTTAACGTTGCTTTGCAGCAAATCGCCCATGCAGGTATCACCCTTCATTGCAGCACCTCGGGCGAGCTTCGACACAGGCACCTCGTCCCCAGATTCTTCTTACGGAGCTCCACCCTCGGCGCCCATCCGTTCTTCCAGCTCGCCCAGCGTCAAGGGCGTGCACGGGCTCAGAAATCCACCCGTGAACCCTCGCAGGCATAGACGATTATGCAGCGACTTTGGACTTGACCGTGACCAGTCCCTCACTTCTCCATCGCCTCCGGTTACTGACATCTCGAGTATGGCGTCTACGCCATTGACGACGTATACCGAGACAGAGTCGGACTCGGACACATCAGTCAACCAGGCCCTGGAATATGCATTCCCTGAACCACCTCCGATCGATGAGGCCTTACATCTGCGGCGCATGCACAGCTCCCCTATGTTCAATCAGGGAGAACCTGACCAAGTGAGGGAGTTCCTAAGAAAGCGCTGGGGACCAGTTGCAGAGGCGTCCAAAGGCTCCCCTCCTGCATATCATCATTGGGATGGTGTCAGCAATATTTCGATCGACTCGCGTTACACCTCGGACTTGGAGGATCTCGTTATGACACATCCAACTATCAATCGAATCACTGTCGACAGCTCGCCTCGCATCCGCAGAGAGTACACCCAATCATTTTCATCGCATGTCACTCCCCTGAAGTCGAATATTTCGATGCCACTACCATCATCCAGACGAGGCGACGATATATCCTGGAAACGTGCAACTACGACACCAATGGCACGCGATAGGACCAATGCAATCACTTCATTTTCCTCAACACGTTCCCCATCTTCCATCGGAACGAAACGAGACCTTCCATTTGCCAAGGTCCCTTCTAGCCCCATGGCTCGGAGAAGCTCACGACCACCCCCTGAGCTCTCTGAGCCCATGGATCGCTTGGATTTAAGCATCGAGAAACTGAAGAGACACGACCCCCACAACCTCCAGTCCAATTGCGCCGCTGTCACAGGAGGATACCCCAGGATACCGCAGCCTCCCTTGCCACTCAGTCCACCTTCGCTTGCAAGCGCAGGTCGCAAGAAGCCAACACACCGTCCTCACCTTTTGACTCCGGTTTTGGCTCCTGTTGCGGGCCCTGGCCTCTCTGATGCCAACGAAAACCCACCGACCTCCATTCCAGCTAAGGATGGTGGTATTGTCCTCAACCACCCAGCCCCTCGAAATCATTCAGTTCCTCGGGGCCCCCAGCTGGAGCCTGTGCCCAAGTCGTTCATGGATATCACACCAGAGCGGGAAGTTCAACGGGGCTCGCGGGCGCGCGTGCGCAAACTCCTGAAGCGGGCCAGCGTCAGTATGTTCAGCTGGGGAAAGACGAAGACTGTCTCGAAATGAGCTCGTTATGAATAATTTATGCTGGACGTTATACGGACAATATTGGATAGACTTTACTTTTGTTTTGTAGGGATTGACATGAAATGTATATATGACACTAAAAGATCAAACTAGGGTTCGTGTAGCATCTGAGACTACATTTGTACACGGTCTACTGAAGTTAATTCGTCCAACTACAGCCAACGGGTCAGGATTCATGCATCATGACTGAGATTATTGGGGGTCGTAGTCAAATTCAGTGGCGAAGAGTAGTAGTCTCATTTTATTATAAGAAAGATAGAGTACGGTCGCTTCATCGAGAGTGGCACAGACATTACTCAGAGGGAACGTAAGGAGATACAATCAAGGGACATTGACTTCCCTCTTTATACTTGCCAGATATATACGGACGAGTCAACACCCTATATATTCTTCTCAATACACGTCACATCCATCGAACAAGCAGCACTTACACATTTGCCTTGTAGATTTTGACATCGGTGACCTTAAATGTGAAGTTCGTAATTAAGATGTACAGGAAGGCCTTTATCTCAATCAGCGAGAATCGCATCCCAATACACGACTACAAATTCGAACGGTCAGAACAACCGCCTGCACGAAGGTGAAGAAATCACATACACGTGGTCCAGCTGAGAAGCTCAGTGTGTTCGAATAGAGTCCTGGTTGCTGCGCAGCCGTCTCCGGAAGATTGTCCCACCGGTCTGGACTAAAGTCACGCGTCAGATCAACCTAACGAATCGTTATCAAGTGCCATGGTTACACATACCGGAAACTCCATGCATCTTCTCCCCAGATTCCCTTATCCAAGTTGAACCCCTCGACCGCCACGTGAACAAAGCTCCCCTTGGGCACAGTGACACTCCGTCGACCCTCGTCGATGGTGCCGTCTCGCTTGTGAATAGGGTATGATGTCGGAATCTCGTCATCTCGTGTAGCAACGCGTATGGATGAATGAACAGGAGGAACAAGCCTCAGTGATTCCCGGCAGACGTTGTTCAGGAATGGCAAGTTGGAGACGTTGTCGTATAGAGAATGGATCTCATCCTCAGTTAAGCTCGATAGATCGCTCGCAGAAGACGTAACCGATAGGATTTCCTCCCGTAAACGTGTCTGAATTTCAGGGTGTTGCGCTAAGAGTAGCAAGGTCCAGGTCACGGACAGAGACGAGGTGTCGGAACCAGCGAACATAAAAGTGTTTATATTGTGAAGTATATCTTCGTCGGAAATACGATGCTCGGGAGGGAGATCTGCTGCAGCATTGGATTTTACTAAGACAACAATGAGCCTTCAGCTTTCGAAGAAGAAGTGATCTTACTGAGCAAACTCAAAAGATCTTTCCCAACGAAGGGTGAACCACTTTTCTCAGCCTCGTAAATCTTCTGTTTGTTCTCCTGGATCAATTGACTGGCGACTCGGTGAATAGTTTTCTGACATCGTTGTACAATGCGCATGGTATTGTCGGGCTTAAACCTGATAAGTTGACATTGTGCGGGGTGGATAAACCCTCACTCACAAACAGGCGGCTTATTGATGGGCAGTATATGTTCAAAGCAGTTCTGGCGGGATTGCCCTGTGAGATTGCAACCTCAAACATCTCCTTGTAGGCACAAAAGAGCTCGTTTGTTTCGTCTTTAATGGCGTTGAATTCATAATCGAATCCTGCCATGTACAGCATCAAGCTCTACTTCTGGGGAGGTAGCATGTTACTCACCTGCAGAGCCAATTACATCGAACGTGGCACGGCTGACCCAGTGACACACATCGATAATCAAAGAGTCTCCAGGGATTTTATCCATATTGTCAGAGTTAGCTACAATCATGTCCGCCCATCGATCCTTTAGTTCACCGCCTTTCCTGAAGACAAGCGGTACCAATGCACGCATATTTTGTATAGAAAACGCGGGCGTTGCAACTCTTCGCTGTCGTTTGTGGACCTTGCCTTCTGCTGAGAGCATC
Source organism: Blastosporella zonata (assembly GCA_018856295.1). NCBI lineage: Eukaryota > Fungi > Basidiomycota > Agaricomycetes > Agaricales > Lyophyllaceae > Blastosporella > Blastosporella zonata. The sequence goes on along the minus strand of JAFLHD010000026.1, from coordinate 4,870 downwards.
CCACATCCGATGAGACTCGTTATGAGTCGTCTGGACTGCCATGGTTTCTCATAGATCGTCGAATTTTTGAGGACATGGGCCACTGAAAGTGGGTCAAGCGTTAGGAGGCGTTCATCCCACTGTCAAACTCTTTGGATCAGTCCTGTAAGTAAATTAGACATGACGTACTGGTCCGATACCCCTGATTCTAATGGAGCGACCATACTTCTGAACGAAACGTTCGTGTATTTTTGGGGAGACCGAAGGCCTAAAAGAAGGTATTATGGGCATAGAATGTAACGACAACCTGAAAAACGCACTCAAGAACTGCAAACAAGTGGTGCTTAAACCAACCAATAACTGGAGGCCCAGCAATTTGGTGAAGGGGATTCCACAAGGGTTTGACGAGGCTTTCATAGACAATGTACAGAAGTAAGGATACAAGTAGAGCTAGAAATACGTTCAGGATATATGCCAAGGACATGTAGGATTGCGAAGAAGTTGTGTCGGCGTTTAGCCCTTGGCATTATTGTAATAAGCACATAGAAACATGGGATTTTCACAAGTCACGCTCACGTGCCGGCAACGCGTCGAACCTTGAAGCATAGTATTCATATTCAAAATCAATTCTTTTCTATGTCTTAAACATGATTGAGTGACTTCCACCGACTAAGGCGAATACATCATGATGAATCGTTCAACCGTCGACCTTTTCTGGGCTGCGTTCGAGTCTGCGGGGTGATTGTCCCAGATTCGTTTCGGTCTGCGTTGCACTTGATCTACCAGCCTTGAATAGTACGACGGCTTGACCGGAATCGGTGGTAAAGGAAAGTCGCAGAGGTCCACAGAAGCGCTGCTCGTAAAGGACTCCGTAGTGTAAATACTCGAGTCACTTGGTCGTGTCAACATGAGGCAAGGAATGGGCGGCTGAAGACACTGTTCATCATCTCCTTGCGTTGTTGAGAATGAAGTCGAGAGTGAGGCTATTGTCCCACGTGAATTCTCTCGAATAATGGATGACAATGAGTATGCCGCAGAACAAGTGGACACGCTGGCCGTGCTCGACACTGAACCTGTGAGTGAAAACAACGGGGCAAAGTTTTGGTCATCAAGAGACAGAAGAGTAGGTGCAGCTTCAGAAATGACAAAGGTTGGCACCGAGCCTGTCGCGGAGATATCACTTGTGGACGATGCACGCCGGCAGGTGACAAGAACACCTTTTTTGAGCTCAATACTCTGAGCATGTGCACGTCTGACCTCGTATACTACCTCCATCTCCTCGGGTTCCTCGTCAAGGTAGCTATCGGAGTCCTCAAGAGAGGTCATCGAAGACTCAGAGCTGACGACCGAGAAACAGTCAGCAACGTCAGGACTGATCGTCGTCGTCGTCGTTCGAGAGGACGCAGATGCATCAGATCCCTGTCTTGGCCGATTAACAACCGTGGTGCATGAAATACCGTTGGCGAGGTTGTCGATGCTAGCCTGAAGTGACTTGAAGATTGAAACGTTTTCCATATGTCCCAAAAAAGAGGCGTCATCATCTGCAGAGGTCGCGGGGTTGATGGAGACTGTCGTTTCTTCCTGTTCAATAGAAATTTCACGAAGAGCTCGACTCAGTGCAAGTGTAATGTCATTTTCTTCATCATCCAAGCGACCATGGAAACTGTCCCCTTCGCAGACATCGGGCGAATTGTCTTGGCGATGATCCTGCCATATAGGCATCGAAGGGGAAGAAAGTTGCGTGTCGGGTGACAAAAAGGGCCCTACCGAATGATGATCTTCAGGCCCGCCATTGATACCTTCGACGCACACAAGGCGGCGAGGGGTTCCCCAAGTAGGATTTTCAAACTCTTCGTCCATCACAAGAATGCCTTTGTCCTCCGATATAACTTTTGTCTTTTTCGCTTTCAGTCTTCCGCAACCACAACACAGGAAGCATCGGCCCTTCTTCACAATGATTGAACGCATCATAACCAACGCTGTCACTCCGAACACGACAGTTATAAGAGTTCCCCCAGATACCAAGATGGCCTCAGTGAGGGATAAGTGAGCAAGACGAGAACTCCCTGAAGCTGGCATGGTAAGGGGGATGATGTTGGCATGGAGTGAAATTGGCGACGTGTACGTCTCGAAGACCTTGGATGTATCTGCTCGATTCTGCCGTCGCCAGAGTTTGGGTGCCGAACGCTGCTGATACAAGTCGTGTGCCCTCCGAACAGACTTTGCGAAATTGGGCAATTGCGGCATATCTAGGGCGCTCGTGAACTGGACCTGCATAGTGGGAGCCATAGTTCAGGTAACAGTAAGAGGGAGACTAGTTGGGCAAAAGGAAGTTATAAAATCAGTGGCTAACCATGCAATATTCAGGGTGTGGCTGACTTTGCCGCGGAATTTGAAACGTCAGCCATCTTGCGCTCAAGAATCAACGCATGTTTACGGCGTAGCCGCGTATGGTAGTAAGTAATTGAATAGGAAATGATCACAAATTTCGAATGAAGAGTCAAAAGAAAATGTACCAAGCGTAATATACATAAAAAATCGACCCTTCCGGGTTACACCGATACCATAGGTATCCAGTCATTCAACGTATGCTGAAGTTAGTGACATGGGCGCATCAAGAGCTCATAGATGTCGAGAACAGGATGTCGTTGGCCGCTTTGATGAAGTTTGGATCATCTCCATCTTTCGCTTCGAACGGCTCCAGACCAAATGCCCTGCGACCATCTAGAGTTTGAATGTCGGCGGGCGTGGCACGTCCGATACAATTGGACTCTCCCGCGGCCGGACCCTTGCTAAAATCGCTGTACCATTTATGTTAACATTTATTCACAAATAATGCGGAAATTTAGGCTCACGGAGGGGGGAGGCCAGCTTCGAAGGTTGCGCGTTGGTCACGAAGATATCGAGCCCTTTTACAGAAAGAAAAATCAGTCTCCGTCATATCAATAGTATGAGACGAATAAAGAACTCACGTCTTGAGCGTAAGTGGGACGACCGGAATGTAAATGACTGAAGAATCATTTTGACCGTAATGATGACCCTCGACTTCGTGGACGAGATCGCAGTGCCCTAAACAAAAATTAGATGATGAAAGGGACTGCTTCGAGCTGGCGTACAATAGACTTGGTCCCCGGGTTCGATGGTGGGTATGCCGACCATGGTCTTGTCCAATTGGAGATGAGGGTGTGTCTCAGTGGTCAAGAATTGCTTCCCGCCCAGAAGGCTTCCAGGAAATTCAGGGTTGTCAAGGTCAACTACCCATTCATTGTTTCCGTCCAAACAGAAGAAAGGACGAAGAATGAGGTAAGGAATAACCAGACGGAGCATGGGAAGAACGCGGAGGGTGCCTTCGTTCGGCCCGGTACGCGACATGGATGTCCAGCCTTGCCATGCTCTGAATATAGAACCTTGATTGCTGTAGAGGAAAATCTCATTAGACATGCCAACATAGCGACGAGAAAATCGGACGTACGAGTCTCCGTACATATCCTGTACGGCATCCAAACGAGGTGAGACGTCGAAAGCATCGTGATTCTTCCAGGAACTTCCACCGTTCAATATCTCTTGATAAGCTTGTCGGTAGGTGGGGTCCTCCCAACGCTCTACGGAACCATTGTCAATATGAGGGTCAAGGACGAAGGTATTGTCTCCTGCTTGGCGAATTCGAACACGATCGAAGTAGGATACTGGCGTGTTGAAGCTGACTTGAGCAGCCTCCGACGCATGCCACAGAGACAACAAGAATTTATGAGTCTCGATAATGGCTGGGTGTACTCGACCAGCGACTTGGCCCTTTGAATTATAAATCTCGAATATCTGAATATTATCGGCCGGGTAGCCTGCCGCAGAGTTAGTTATATAGAAGCCTTACCAAAATACCAAAACCAGTCATTCTCACCTGTGACCTGAGTCGCATTCGCTTCTGCGTACTGTTTGATCGAATCTTTCCAGCCAAGGGCTTCCTATTATAAGATATCAGGCCTCGAAATTACTTCTTCGGTTGAAAGACTTGCCTCCTGTGGTACGCCACCAGTTACGATGACGACGCCGACATCCTTGATAGAGCGAACTTGACTCTCCGATAATCCTGCCTTGATTTCTGCGAAAGAAACGCGAGGTATGATCTAACGAAGGTAATTATAAAAACCACGGACGGGATGGTGGGTTGGCTCACATCGCCTCCTTTCGATGCAATGTCTGCAACAGTGGTGTCGAGTTCAGCCAAGACCTCCTTCCAGCTTTGGAGGAGTTCATCCTTCCATAACTTTTTTTTGAGGTCAGAAAGATGACTGGGAAGTGAAGCTGGTGCCGCATTTTGAAGCCTATTCGCCCTGACGTGGACGGCGGGTTCAGTTGGGAGCATGATGTCGATGGGAACTTCAGTCGATTGGAAAGTCAATGGGCACTTGGGAAAAAAGGTGATTTCACTCGTGATTTTATACCCCAGGATTGAGATAGTGTCCATACTTAATTATAAATCGAAAGTCATGGTCTATGCACCGGCACCGCACCACCGCAAGTACAGGAGGGGAGGGTTAGAAGGAACATCTCGCCGACAATTCTCCGTACCTCACATTTCGTCAGCTTGGGGTACCATTTATGTCGTGTGATATATCTTATGACTGTGCGAATCCAGCAATTTAATCATGATCACATTAGGGGCGCTCAATTCTTAAATTCGTCCCGAGTTCGTGCTCGTTCATCAAAAAGTTTTGAAGCACCGACTGATGAACTTGCTTGTCCGCCGACGAACACCACGAACTCGACTTTCGATGCCGAAAAGCTTTTTCAATGTCCGACGCAAAGAGTCGACGAAAGAAGAATCAGATAAGTAGGAGATAAGATTTACGAGAAGACTGCCGCTGCTTTGCAGAACTACTGTACTTTTGCA